>LPNX010985120.1:1251845-1318343 GCA_001517045.1 Pseudotsuga menziesii
AAAGCATCAGTGGTGGAATTGTTTGTGTGAAGGATGTGGAAGAATTCATAGTGCTTGGATAAGAGATGAGTGATTTTGTCATGCAGACGACGACACTTTATAGAGCCGGTGGTATATCCATTAATCATTTTATATATGATGTGTCGAGAATCTCCAAAAATCGCGATCCTGGAGAGGTCTTTGTTGGCTAGAATTTTCAGTCTCTGAAGGAGAGCCAACCACTCAGCCTCATTACTGGCCCTATAGCCAAGACCCCAAGAATTTTGTGTTTCTATCTCCACCTTTAATCCAAAGAATACGTGATCGAAGCCTCCATCCCTCTTCCTCTTACTTTAAGATTTTTTGCAGACTTGTCTCAAGTTCTATTTCTTTGACAAGGTGCTCCTTGGTGATCTCATTTTCCTCCATTTCCACTTGGGATGGCTTCCATACTCTTTATGATTTTTGGTTTTTGTTGAGAAAGCCCTTGATAGTGGTGCTTTGCCCAAGATTTGAGGGCTGCTTTAACCCTTTTGATCTTTTGTTCCCATGAGAATGCTGGAGATCCTAAAATGAAACATTGCCAGGCATTTGTGATGATATCCTCAACTCCTTCATATTCGAGCCAGAGGTGATTAAAATGAAAAGGAAGAGGCCCCAAATTTTGTAAAGGCGGGAAAAATAGGTAGATCGGCTTATGATCAGAGATGGCCGAGCACAGGAGTTTGGACTCTGGGTAAGATCTGAGGAGATGGGTGCTAACCAAAAACTGGTTCATTCTAGCAGCTATTTGGCCAGGTCCAATTCGTTTATTGCTCCAAGTGAAAATGCCATTCTTTGGTTTGATGTCTGAGAGACCCCATAGCGAAATCAGGTCCTCCAGCCTTTCTCCAAAGGGATCCCTAACCTTAGTTCCACCTCTGCGTTCGTACGCGGAGATAGTAACATTGAAGTCCCCCGCTATGAAGCAAGGGAGAAGTGATTTACCTTCACATTGTTCTTCAAGGGAATTCCAAAAACTATATTTCTGAGCATGGATAGTCGGGCCATAGATGTTCCCTTTCCAGAACATTTCTTTATTTTCTGTGTTTTCTAATTTGATGAATAGCCAATTTTTGTTCTCAATGGCAGAATGCATAGCAAATTTTCCAGCATCCCACCAACAGAGAAGGCCTCCAGAGGCACCATAAGCATTGGTGGCTAGTCCTTCACCTTTTGGCCAGCATCTTTTTATTGTTGCAAAACTATCTTCAACCATTTTTTTGTCTCCTGGATAAGAAGAATTGAAGCCGATTCCATTGTTTTAAATCTTTTGATAACTTCTATTTTCTAGGAACCTCCTAATCCTCTGCAATTCCAGGAGACTAGCTTCATTATTTCTTGAGTTGTCTAAGCACCTTTTCCTTCTCCTTTTTTTCCTCTTCTGCATTGAGAAGGTATTTGCTTGCTTGTGAGATTTTGACTAGAAAGTCTAAGTTGGACTGTTTCCCTATTGCCTTTTCCCTTGCTGCTTCCTATTCCTGTATTGTCTTGTTGGACTTTCTTCCTTTCCTGGAGAGAGGTTCTTGTTCCTCAGCAGAGATGTCTGTGGATTCTTTAGAGCATGCTTTTTCCCTAGATCGTGTGACCGATCCTTCTGAATTGGTTGCAGCCTCCTTCCTTGCCGAAGGCTGCGCCATATCTTCTTCGAAGTCATCTTTCTCCTTTTGAGGTGGTACTTCTGTTGGTGTTTCATCTTCCTAATGTAGGGCTTCTTCAACATTTTCCTCTGGGGTTTCAATCTCTCATGCCTCTGTTTGAAGAGCCTCAAACCTATTTTCGGAGGCGCTCTTTGATAGGATGTGGGGCTGCTTTGTGGTTGTGTTCTTTGCGGTCTTCTTCCTGCTTACTACGTTCCATCCCTCTTCTTGGAGGCCTTCTGTGTTGGATTTCTCCATCTTTTTTGGACAAGATTTACCAAAATGCCCATATTCATGACAATATTTACATTTAAAAGGGATTTGCTCATAATCCACAGTTTGCAAATGATTCCATCCATCAATGGAGAGATTAATGGATTTCGGCAGGCCTTTTTCAAGATCAACCTCAACGCAGATTCGAGCGCATGAGAACATTGGAGCTTTTGGCTCATACTTGTCCACGTACTTCCCCAAGGTATTTTTCTATTGCTCGAAAGTCTTCGTCATTCCAGTAGTGAAGAGTGAGATAGGGTAGCTTCACCCAAACTGGAACAACCTTAGGGATGTCCTTTTTTGGGTTGAAAGAGAGATCCCATTTGTTCAGGTACATGCCTCTTGGACCCATGAAGTAAGGGCCATTCCTAAAAATAAGTTCTCCATCCTCTTTCTTTTCAAAGATGAAAGCGAAATAACCTTTCCCATAGAAGATTTGCTGAACCTTCCCTTGAATTAGGGTTCTCCACTTTTTGTTAAGCCAAACTTCAACTGAGCGAGGGGACGGCCAAAGCCCAGTGAACAGGCCAATGAGGCCTTTCTTAGAGAGGGTGACTACTTTTCATTTTGAGGCGGAAGAAGAGATATTTACTTCTGGAATGTTGGCGCGCTTGATGAAACGAGAAGAAGGGGGAGCTACAGACGAAGGAGGAGGAAGGGAAGCAACGATGTTGTGAAACCGATCTTCAACCAAGTCAGGGTCTGGGGGTTCCATGGGCGCGAGGCCTACGACCTACAGACCACAAACCCTAGAACGCACAAAGCAGAGCTTCAATAACTTGTTAGATACTACTTCCATGCCTTCTTGTGCGTCCTTTACCAGTCCATATTTTCATTATAGTTTCCTATTCTATGAGTGTTCTAGCTCCTTACAAACTGCCCAAGCAGGAAAATACAAAAGTAGAACATTCTAGAAATAGAATGGAGAAGTACACTATTAAGGTGTCCAATTTCTCTGATAGGCCTATTAATCGCAAACTAAGTCGCCACAATCTAGACCCACTTCCTTATTAGCCATAATGTCTGCTTGTTTATTATTTTATCTCATAATATGTAGGAAGTTGATAGCTTTGTATTCATTTACAATACATTTTAGGAGATGATGAGTCTTGGTAACTGGATTCTTGCGATTCCTCGTTAGTTTCCGCGCTTCCCCTATGACCATAATCAAGTCACCAAATACCATCAATTCCTTAATGCCATCATTCATTGCTAGCTCCAGACCTCTAATTAATGCTAACCATTCTGCCCCATTATTAGTCTTCCAGTTGATTCCTTAAGCGTACTCTTTCAGCTTGTTTCCTTCAGAGTTGAAGTAGACTCCCCTACACCTACCAGCCCAGGATTTCCTTTCTTGGCTCCATCAAAGAAAAAATAACTACATCCAAGTTTCTTCCACCAGCTTTTCAAATCTTCAGAGCTCATTCTTATTTGCTAATTCTGTGATATTGGTTTTTTTTTGTTGAATCCAGGGTAGGTGGGACGAGAGAACTAGAAAATTCAAGGTCCAAACTCTTCCTTCCGCTGTCAAGGGCTCCTTCTTGATGTTGTGCATCCCCCCATGGATAAAGCCTCCACCCAAAGTGTCTTTGCAGTTGCTAACAATTTTCTTGGACTCTTTTTTTTCCCTCAAAGATCTCTTTGTTTCTTCCTGTCCAAATCTTCCAGCAGATGTATTTTCGGAGAGATTCCCATGCCCTTACAAAATCAAGTTTGTTAAAATGAGATCCATGGCAGTAGTCCTTCTAGTAATCAAACAGATCGTTCCAATTTGTTGGCAGAGTCAAATCGAAATGCAAATCTTTGTATGCTTGATGCTATACCTCTCGGGAAAATATACATTCTATGAACATATGTTCAAGAGATTCCTCTTATTATTTGTAGAGAATACATCTCAAGGGGCATTCAATACCACTTTTCCTTATGTTCTTTGTTGTTAACGTTTTGCGGTTAGCAAGTATCCAAAAGAATACATTGATTTTTGGCAAACCGTCATTACACCAAATTTTATTACATTTCCTATCAATGTTGTAGCTATTATGAAGATCGTCCACTGCATTATAACCTTTTTTCACTGTGTAGAAACCCAATTCGCCCCATCATGTTTGATCTTTCTGCTTGCGATGGATTAGAGCTGACCTGTGCAACAACAAAATGAGAGCATTATAATCTGGCTTGAGTTGATCCTCGATCTCTAGATCGATCCAACTGACCCATCTTCCACAGTCTGTCCAGATTGAGAGGTCATGTAATGTGTAAATTTTCAAATTGTCCATCTGATGCTTTAGATCTGAAAACACCTGCAAGAAATTGGCAGGGGAAGTGGGTCCTATATTGTCTTTCCATGTATTGATTTGTTTTCCACTTCCCGATATCCAGTAGAGACGCTCGTTTAAAATAAACTCTGCCTTCTTACAAAAATCCCATATCGGAGATCCTTTTCTTTCTTGGTTAACCTTTTCCAACCATCTCTTTCTTCTTCCATCCATATTTTTTTTTGAAGAATCTCCTTCCACCACGCTCTTTTTCCAGATATCATTCTCCAAAGTATTTTGGCTCCAAGTGCTAAATTCATTTTGTTTGGATCTCTTACTCCAGCTCCTCTGTAAATTTTTGGCCTACAAACTGATTCCCAGTTCACCAAGTGAAATATTTTTGAATTATATGGTTTTCCTCCTTGCCATAGAAATCTTCTAATTTCTCTAGAAACATCTTTCGTTACTTTTTTTGGAGCTAAAGAGATCGAGCAGGTGTAAAGTGGGTAGGCAAAGAGAATGGAATTGATAAGGATAAGCTTTCCGGTAGGATTAATCCACCTTGTCCCCTAAGAGTTGAATTTGATTTTGATCTTGTCGATCAACCCTTGCCAGCTGGCAACCCTTTTTTCCCTTTGAAGATTGGGATCCTGAGGTAATTGAAGGAATTCCATGTTACGTTTCCTTCAAATCCAAGGGTCCTTGCTATCTTTTCCATAGTTCCAGGGGGGCAGTTCCATCCGTAAACTTTTGACTTGGCTGAATTCACTTTGTCATCGGATGCTTTAAGAAAGGTAGATAAAGCACACTTGAATCTCTCTGCAATTATAGAAGACGCACCTCCGAGCAAAATGGTATCATCAGCAAACTATGCATGATTGATAACTTTTACTCCTCTAGCTATTTTCAATCCTTTTAGATCACCAGACTCTTGCAAATGTTGAAGCTTTCTGTTCATAGATTTAACCACCAGGAGGTAAAGGAATGGGGACATAGGGAAACCTTGTTGAAGGCCCTTAGTTCCTTGGAATAATATGGAAGGTATACCATTTACTAATGGTGCGATCCACGAAATGCAGATACAAGATTTTACCCATCTTACAAATCTTTTAGAAAAAATAAATTAGGACAGGATTTCAAAGAGAAAAAAATGATTTACTTTGTCGAATTCATTAGCCATGTCCAGTTTAATAGCCACACCTTGTTGATTTCTTTCCATGCAGGAGTGTATAGCTTCTTGGACGATAATAATATTTTCAAGTATCTGATGCCCTGCTACAAAACCCAGGATTTTCGAATGTATTTTATATGAGGTGTTGCATAATGAAAATGGCCTGAATTGATTAAGCGATAAAGGGATCTTTTCTTTTGGAATTAAGGTCAGGAAGGATGAGTTAGTGGACCCACCGATCTTGTCTTTTTTCCTTGTCCAATTTAACATTTTTTTCAGATCTTCTTTTATAATATCCCACGCTGCTCTATAGAAGTTTATGGTAAAACCGTTTGGTTCAAGCGCTTTATCATAATGGAGTGACGAGATTGCATTTCTTATCTCATATTCCATAAAGGTTTTACAATCTCTCTATTCTCTATATCAATGATGAGAAAGGGTATACCAGGAAGGATTTTCGGTTGTGCTTTTGGATCTGTCTCTCTAGTGTCAGAATAGAGCTCTTGCAAATGGGTGAAAGCATGTTCTTTTAATTCTTCTTGCCATGTTGTCTTGTTCCCATATTTATATTTCAAATCCTTTATGGCATTGAAACTTTGATGAATCTTGGTTTGCTTATGGAAGTACTCTGTGTTGCTATCTCCTCCTTTTACCCACATCTTCCTAGGCTTTAGTCTCCAAACCTCTTCTACCTGCCTTGTAGCGTTTAATATTTTCATGCTCAGCTCTTTCTCCTGACCCAAAAACACTAGAATCACCTCATTAACTTCCATACGGGATTATAGAGTGGCTAGATCAATTTGAAGTTTAATTTTGTGGTGAATTGGATTCTTAAAACCTTCTTTGACCCATCTCTTAATGGTAGATCACACATATCTGAGTTTTGATTCCCAAATATAGTTGGGTGATCCAAAGTATTGTAGGTTCCACTCCTTTTGAATTAAAAGACAAATTTTTTCATCTTGCAACCAGATCGAATTGAATCGGAAAGGAATGGCCCCAATATTTATTGGTGGGGATAAAATCAGAGAGATTGGATTGTGATCGAAGACTGCTGAAGGTAGATAAAGAGAGGCTAGGAGGATATATTTATGTAGGAAGGTGGAACTTACCAAGTATCTGTCCAGCCTAGCCACTACATGTCCAATTCTGGTTCTTCTGTTGCTCCATGTGTACTTTCCATTCTTAAGAGGAATGTTCAGTAAGTCCAGATCCGCCATCAAGTCCTCCATATTCTTACCAAAAGGGTCCCTCACCTTTGTTCCTCCATGTTTTTCATATTATGACTTAGTGGTATTGAAATCCCCAACAATAATAAGGTCTTTTCCTCGTAGATTATCCTTTAGTTTAGCGAGATCTTACCAAAAAATTATCTTGTCCCTGTAATGTGTTGGCTCATATACATTACAGATGTATATTGAAGTTAAATCCACCTTTTCCTGAATTTCTGTCAAGATCTAATGATGGCTTTCCCTAGTTTATTTTATAAAAAAATTACCTAAAATTATGGTGACTATTCCCCCAGACGCTCCTCTGAAGCTTATGGCTTTACCTTTTCAGTTTTTCCAGAAAAGACATGAAAGTGCCATAGCCTCCACATCCGACATTTTTGTCTCTTGGATTAGTAGTATATCTGGCCTCTCAGATTTAATTATCTCTTTTATTGCTTCTAATTTTCCTGAGCCTCTCATACACCTGTAGTTCCAAGAGACGGTTTTCATTATTTCTTTATTGATTGAGATCATGCTTGGGGTCTTCCATTCGTTTTTGTCGTTCCTGGATTTTTAGAATACTGGATAAGTTTCGCTTTCTCGAGACTTATCTGTCTTCCTAGTTCTAGCTCTCTTTATGTTTCCTATTCTCTATGGTATTTTTGCGACTTTATTCCTCTGGTGTTTGGTTCCAGAGCTACGTCATGTGATTCATGAGATCCTTGTGAAGGCAATTGTTCTGGGGAGAAACCCTACGGTGTGACTTTGCTATGTTTTACCATTTTTGCCCAAGTGCCCCCTGGTGTTGTAGATGCTTCAAGTTCTTTTTTGGTCCTTTCATTTCCGGGAGACAAGGGAGGGATACTCATGGATGCATGGATCTGTTCTTCTTCTCTTTTTGCTGATATTGTTTCCAAGGGTGGGATATCTCCCTCTTCCATGTGCAGTGCCTGGAATTGGTTGCTAGTCGAGGTTGATTTTCCTTCTTTAGGATTTTCCTTTCTTATCTTTGGCTACACCTCACTTGATACTGGAGGCATTTTTCTTCCCCTTTTTGCTTCTTGCCATCCTTCCTCTTGATTTTTTTCTGGAATTTATTGAACTACTTTTGGGAAATTTTTAATAAAATTACCATATTTGTGGCACTTCTTTCACTTGAAAGGTAGTTGTTCGTAATCTACCTTTTGCATTTGTTCCCATCCGTCCATGTATAGATTTATAGCTTATGGCAAGCCTTTCTCCTGATCTAATTCCACGCAGATCCTTGCACAGGGAAAAAAAGGACCCTTTAGTTTCGCTTTGTCGATATAATTTCCAAGAGAGTTCCCTATTTCTTATAGAGTTTCATCATTCCAATAGTGCAAGGGGATATGTGGGAGGTGAACCCAAATCGGGACCATCAATGCAACATCCTTTTTTGGGTCAAAAGATAGGCTCCAATGGTTTTGATATAAACCACGAGGACCCATGAAGTATGGTCCGCTCCTGAAGATGAGATCTCTATCAACTTTGTTTTCGAACAAGAAGGTGAAAAACCCCTTTCCGCAAAAACAATGTTGCAAGCCCCCAGAGATCAAGGGCATCCAATTTTTATTTATCCATACTTCCATAGTTTTGGTGAAGGACAAATTCCTGTAAACTGACCTATGAGTCCTTTCTCACTAAGATCTAGGGCTTTCAACCTTGAATCTGTTGTCATGATCTGGATTCGAGGAGAGGTTGCACGCTTAAAAAATTTCACATCACTGGAATCTGGAGCAGACAGAGGTGGGGGAGATGTGGAAGCCACCAAAGCCATGAAGGCTTCATCTAAATTCTTCGATGTTCCTCCAAACTCAGATTCGGGGATGGATCCATTCTAGAAGCTACTTTGGAAGAGGACCAATATATCCAAACACAAACTTAGTAATTCCCGTTCTCGATCCTGATGCAGATTGCTATCAATGTTTCATGAGTTCCAGCCACGTGACTAAGCCTGTGATGTGCCTACGCTTCCCGATTACAGGACCTCCCACCCTGCGTTGTGCACCAATCTGTTGTGCACCAACGATAGAGGATGATCCTTATTTGTTTTTTATTGATGTTGCATTACAAGTAATCAAGGAAAAGATATTTGGAGATACCCCTGTCATAATGACAAACTTGAAGTAGCACAGTGCAACAATCTAACAATGGACGGAGTGCTCTAATGTGATGGGATAACCTGATGATGATGACCCACTCGACATAAACATACCTGAGTATGAAGGTATGCGCGCAGTGGAAGGATTTGGTATTTCTAGTGATCAATTTATGAATCCACTAAAAGTCAAGAAAATAACCATTGGCTCCACGAAGAATCCAAAATTTGCCAATATTCGAGATTATTGGGATGATGAGACTGTCAAGAAGATCACGAACCTATTGCATCAGTTTCAAGATCTGTTCCCTACGAAATTCTCATAGATGAAATGTCACATGCCCCAATTTTGCAAAAACAATTTTATACTATTTGAGGACAATATGTTAAATTTTATGCTAAGTTGTAATTGATGACTCAGCAGGGTCAAGGATATTTAATGTAAATTCTGAATATTTTATTTATAAATAAATAAAGGAGGAGACAACAGCTTAGGAGAGCTGTTAAAAGAGTGTTTACTTGCCAAATCGGTGGAGGAGACTAGGTGGAGAGCAAACTGACATCTGGCAGCATCCTCAAACCACTTCCAACTATTGCAGGTGGCAACCTCCCTACATTTGGGGTCATGATTCCCCAAGAAAGTGGAATCAGAGCAGGTGGCTCAATTAATGACAACTAACCCAAAAGACGTAGGCAATCTTTATAAAAATTCCCATTGAAGAGAGCTGAGGCTGCTCATTCTGGGGAAGTGATCATTCAGGTTGAATGAATGTACATCAAAGAAATTCAATGGAAGGGAAATTTGGAAAGTGTTTGAGGGGATAACTGTTGATTGATCTAGTGTAGCTTTTAAGCTGAAGATCATACTGCTGAGAGCAGAGTATTTATTAAGGTATTGAACTAGTCAGTTGACAGAGAGTTCTACTGTTTGCATTCTCCACCAGTTCTCAGCCAAGAAGACCAGGAATAGGCTCGGGGGTCCTGAGGAAGCGTTGTTTGAGTGCTCTCCAGGAGATTGGTAGGGAGGAACGGCTTCCTAACGCTGCAGTTGTCTATCCTCCTCAGGTTCTAAGTTATTTTATTTTATTGTGTTGGTTAATTAAATCTTAGATAACTGCTATATGAATGTTATCAGTTCAGTTTGTGAAATGTTTGAGTGAGTATTCTTATTAAATTATTTTAGAAATGAAATGGAATTAGAAAATAATGTGTTAGAATGTAAATAAATTTCTAGACTGTGTTTTTCCACACCTGGAAACCCCAGGCCGTACTCTAGCACAGGTAGAAGGTTTAAGTAGATAAGAGAATGAAAATAGTAGACAGGATTGGGTAACTATAGATAGTAGAATAAATTTATTTCAATGTTAAATATTATGGAGGAAAAACATTGTTATGTTTTACTTCTATTTCTCTGTATTTACTTAGTATAACTGAATAAAATGTAGCAGTAAAACTACATTAGAGTTATAGTGATTACTTACAGTTAAGTATATAAACAAGCTACTAACCACATAGTTTATCTTCTAACAATATCAACTAAATCTAAGACTAATATTTAATATAAACTAGACAGGGTTATATTAAAAGTCTTTAATTTATAAAGAGTAAACAGAGTTACCGAGTTATTTTCTATCTTTTCAAGAACTCTCAATAAAATCTACTTGACAGTTTAGTAAATAAAAGCAATGTAAGTATAAACAATAACTAGTATAAAACTAAATGTTTACATATGAGAAACTATTTTACATTTACGAGACAGGCTTATACCTGTGAAGGAAAAGCTTCAGGGTCGAAACCCTAACTTATAAATTATTTAAATATAATTTAAATTACTTAAAGATTTAAACCTTTTCATTTATAATTATATAAATACACCTTAAAGGAAGTTTCCAAAGCATATTTTAGAATGTTTACAGTCTTTTATGAAAACAAATATCTTATATAAACAAGCAAGATCAGATACAGTTAACAATTTAAAAATACCACTATACACCTGTAATAATCAAACCGAATTAACAAGTAGCAGAACCTAAGTATTAACAAATTTATGAACTTATTTTAGACAAGGGTTTTATTTCCAGTAAAACCCTAGGTAGTATATTCTGGACAGGTGAGTTTAAAAATTATAAATTTCACATTACGAATAAGTTACAGTCTTATATTAACGATATCTACTTACAAAAGATATCTTAGACAATAATTTTCTTCATTAACAATCGTATAGGAAAAACCCTAAATTACACAGATTCATAAATTGCAAGATTTCTGCAAAAACGAGACTGAGCTCAAAGTAAAATCCTTCTTAAAAACCCAATTTATTACATTGATAGGCCATAAGGCTGAAAACTTAACCAAATTACAACACCCAGCTCAAGGCCGGAACTACCCAACATCATAGCGAGGGTTTGTAAACGAAATTGAACAAACAACTTATTAAACCCACGCATCTAACGAAGAAACCGGACAAGCTTTCAGGCTCGGGGTTTCACCATCAACAACCCTGTTTACAAGCAGGGTAAAAACCCATTCTTTGAACCCAGGGCTTACTAGATTAGAGCCACGAGTCCCTGAAGCGAGCTAGCGTTCTCTTTGTCACTGAAATATCGAGTTGTCACGAGTTCCTGCAAGAAGAGCACTATACCGTGTGTTAATACAAAGTTTCATCTCCATTGAAAACCTACTATAAAAACATTTTACTTCGAGTGTTTCATATTAAAAGAAAAACCAAATAGATTTACCTGGAAATGAAAGAGTATCGAGCAACAAAAAGACTGTCACCAGCTACGTAATGCATACACAAAAATTTCCAAACCCTACAACGACTGTGGAGCACAAACGGTAGTAAAGAAGCTTAGCTTCACAACGTAGTGACAGGTCACAAAGGAGAGCAGAACTGAGCCATGGACGGCCAAGAGCCAAACACAAAATAAAAATAGTCAACACTCGCAAGGTAGAGTTCACAGCTAAGAAGGTTTGCAAACCACGACCAAGCTCAGAAAAACCACAGCAACGTCAAACAAAATCCTTGGAGCAAGCTAGTAGAGGAACAGCCTCACGACCGCCATGGAAACTTCACAGTGCAGCCCACAGGCCAGTGAGAACTTCGGAGGAAAATGACAAAGCAAATAGGGTTTGCAAGATTTTTATATCGCCAATACATGGATAGGAGGTGACCACGTGCCCTCCAATACTTTTAACCATGCAAGGGTCGAGTATATATCACACCAATGTTCATACATAAACTATATCATAATGTTTGATAGCTTCGAGATCTGCGCATGGATTAACGATGATCTCTTAACGTTGACCATAGTGAAAGGTTGCAATGACCTTGTCACATGGATAATCCCAATGTCGATCATGTTTTTGGACCTTTCTATTATTCATTAGATTTATATAATTGCAAAACAATGATAGAATATGCACATATTATACTCCAAACTTATCACTTGTAAACCGACGGCTTTGGGTGATTATAATATATGGAGTTTGAATAGAATAGTAAAAGTATTTAAACTATGTCAAATACAAGGCTCCACCTTGGTATAAGCTCTCTTAGACATTAGTTACTTACTCGACTTGTCAATACTAGTAATAGACCATATCATTATTTGGCAAGGATAGTTTGTGGATGTTTATGTTAACCTGTTCTTAGCATAGTGAAGAATCTTGGTCATACTAATGACACATAGGGTCAAACTTCAGATTAGAAGTCCTAGGTAGAAAAATCTACCATAATAGTTATTATAAATATTAACTTGTTGTAAGCTAGGCAACATGATAATAGTAAATTTTATAATGGAATAAACCATGCTCGAGTCTATAATCAGTGGAATGACACTGATAATATATTTACCTATGACTTAGACTTATGAAGCAAGGGTAGAAAGTATTCCATCATGAAACGATGCATTTAATTACAATAATCAAGCTTATAATGTCAAGGAGAATTCCAGGTAGTAAGATTCCTACAGAATGCAAGTAACAATCCGACCGGTACATTATTAAATAAGATGGTAATGTATGTTGGTACAATAGTGCATGCAATAAGGCGTTACTGTAAGTACAGAAGTTTATAACTTGTTAATGAGCATTTATTTCTACATACAAGTAACAGGTTGATAATTTCCATAACTAGTAAGCTAGTGACAAAATAGAAATATGTACTCTATTGGAAATCTTTACTATCTAGATTGATAGAAGTACTTTCATGAAATAAAAGATAGTTACCTTACCTCAGCAGAGCTTGCTTTTAAATAGTTAGTTAATTACTGGCATTTTACAAACAACAGATATACTTCCTGCTACTTATGAATTAAACCCCTACTAGATCGATCGTTACCTGTTAACCTATAAGAACCACCAGTCCATCTGCCTTAGCATAAATGCTAAGTAAGCCCAAGTTTTCAAAGATAGATTTCACCTACTTGCCAAAAAGTAAACTTATTAGTAAAACTGAATGAAAGTTGTGTGCAGGTCCATCTCTTATACTTTACACAAAAATAAAAGCTGTATTAGTTAACGTAATATGAAAATGATTAATACTAAGTGTTAGACTATTTCATTTTCTGCTAACAGCTAGTAGTTAGTAAACTGCGTATTCAGACATTTTATGCTACCTTAAAAATTTTAAATTTTTATGAAATTTTGGGGTTTTGACATGTGGTACCAGAGCTCAAGGTTCAAACACTAGGCCTTGATGAAGCCCAACTTGATTTTATGAAACAGTGAATTTAATTTTTTTTTTGCTGATGTCATTTTCTTTTAATGTTATTCAACAAAGAAATTGTTTCTGAAGTTTAACAACAAGTATGGAAAGACTGGAGGAATATGTGAAAGAAGAATCTCCCTTTACTGAATAAGAAAACTTACAAAGAGACCCTATACAAGAGGACATAACTGCTAATTCCTCAGAACTTTTACAAACAATAAAAGACTTAAAATATGAAATGGAATCTGTTAAACGAGAAAATGAAAGGATTCTGAGAGCCCAGGAGGAGCTGAATCAGATCCTAACAGAAAGATTTCAAACTGAGGGAAGGGGTAAAAGAGCTGATTCAGAAGATATAAGTCACCAACATAAATATAGAAAGATTAAACAGACTAAAAATGAAAGCAGCTCACCTTCAGAGGTATTTGGTGATCAACGTAATTTTCATTCCACTAGTGATAGTAGTGATGACAATCCTTATACTAAAAAGAGAAAATATAAACCCTATGAGGAAATTTATGGGGAGTTTAAAAAGATTAAACCACCAACATTCAATGGAGAAACTGAGAAGGGGGAGGAAGCGGAATCCTGGTTATCTGGGATGAAGAAGTACTTCCAGATTTATAACTATTCTAACCAATTAAAGGCTAGAATGGCTATCTACAATCTTTCAGGGAAGTTTGATATTTGGGGGCAAGACTTGAAGAGAGTGAAGGGAATAAGAGAGAAGAATGTAAATTCGAGTACCTTCAAGAAGTACTTTGAAAAGAAATTTCTATCCGAGCGATACTATGAAGAGAGAGCAAAAGAATTCTATGAGCTTAAATTAGGTTCAATGACTATGAAATATTTGAACAGCAAGTTTTTAAGTCTACTTAGGTATGTGCCATACCTTGTAGATGAAAAACCGAAGGTGCAGCGGTTCCACAGCTGTTTACCTTATCACATCAAGGATGGGATTGAATATGACAATCCAAAAACACTGGAAGAAGCTATGAGGAAAGCCAATTTTCGTTTTGAACAGAATTGGAAGAAAGAGAGCATGGCCAACTGGAAGGCCAAAAAGAATAACAATCATTATGATCAAAACAAGAAAGAGTTTGTGCCCAACCGGAATTCTAAAAATACTAAGGCTATAAATTTTCCTAACAAGAATTTCCAAGGGAACAAGAATAATTCACCAAGCCATCAGAACAATTCAAAGGGTAAAGAGGCTACTTATAATCATGGAAATTACACCAAGAACTTTGAATGCAAAGAACCCATAAAGTGCTGGGAGTGTAATGGCCCACATTATGCCTCAGTCTGTCCTAATCGGAAAAAGACTATCAGTAATATCCATACCATACAGGAGGAGATGACTGTTGGAGACTTAGCGCGGACTATGCCCAAGATCAATGCAACCTTGGAGAATCAACAGGCAGACTATCAAACTTCCATGGTGGAAGTAGAAGGTATGATAAACCAAACCCCTATAGCTATTTTAATTGATCCAGGAGCTAGTCTCAGTTATATTTCACCTACATTGGTAGAAAAATGTAAGCTTCTTGTTGAAAAATTTGAAAATTCTTGGTTGGTTCAGTTAGTTACTGGTGCAAAAAGGAAGGTAACTTGTTTTGTAAAGGAATGTGCAGTAGTTATGGATCAATTTGAAACTATTGTAAAGCTTAATGTACTACCTCTTGGTTCTTACGATATATTAATCGGTATGGATTGGTTAGAGCAACATAGAGTGATCTTAGACTGTTATGATAAAACTTTTAGGTGTATAAATAATTATGGAAAATCAATAAGTGTAAAGAGAATCCCTCGAAAAACAACCATAAGGCATATTTCTGCTCTACAGTTTAAGAGAGATGTTAGGAAGGGTTGTAAAGCTTATGCAGTAACAATAACTGATGAGGAAAATCTAAATAAAACAAACAAATTAAAATTGGAGGACAAACCGATTTTAAGAGAGTATGCTGATGTATTTACGGAAGAAATTTTGGGACTACCTCCAAAAAGGGAACTAGATTTTACCATTGAGCTGGTACCAGGTGTAGTACCCAGTTCAAAGGCCCCTTATCGAATGAACATACTTGAACTTAATGAACTAAAGTCACAATTAAAAGAACTTATTGACAAGAAGTATATTCGACCCAGTGTGTCTCCTTGGGGGGCACCTGTCATCTTCGTTAAGAAAAAGGATGAAACTATGTGATTTTGCATAGATTACCATTAGTTGAATAAGATGACTATTCAAAATAGATATTCGTTGCCTCGCATAGATGATATGTTTGATCAACTACATGGAGCCACGGTGTTTTCGAAAATTGATTTAAGGTCTGGATATCACCAAGTTAGGATTAAAGATGAAGATATCTTTAAAACAGCTTTTAGGACTCGATATGGTCATTACGAGTTTGTCGTCATGCCATTCGGGCTTACTAATGCCCCAGCTGTTTTTATGTGTTTAATGAACAACGTTATGCATAAGCATCTAGAGAAGTTTGTGGTCGTGTTTATCGACGACATATTAATCTATTCAAAAACTGAAGAAGAACATAAAGAACATTTAAAAATTGTTTTGGAAGAGTTACGAGATCATCAACTCTTTGCAAAGTTTAGCAAATGTGATTTCTTTAAGGATAAAATTTAGTACTTAGGTCATGTGGTGACTAAGGAAGGGATTTCGGTGGATCCCGAAAAGATAAAGGCGATTGAAGATTGGTCGGTTCCTAAGGATGTAACTAATGTTCAATCCTTCATGGGAATTACCGGTTATTACCAGAGGTTCATTGAAGGTTTTTCAAGAATCACAAATCTGATAACTTCTTTGCAAAACAAAGGAAATAAATTTGATTGCAACCAGAAATGTGAGGATAGCTTTAAAAAGTTAAAAACTTTATTAACCAGCGCACCTATTTTAAGAATAGTTTATCCAAATAAAGAATTTGTAGTGTGTATTAACGCATGTAATGATGGTTTAGGCGGAGTATTGACTCAAGAAGGGCATGTTATTGCTTATGAGTCTAGGAAGTTAAAAATTCATGAAAAGAATTATGCAACTTATGATTTGGAATTAGTTGTTGTTATACATGCTCTAAAGATGTGGCATCATCACCTAATTGGCAGAAAATTTATTCTAATGATTGATAATAAAGGATTGAAATATCTGTTAGATCAGCCTAATCTAAATGCTAGACAAGCTAGGTGGCTAGCTTTTCTAAGTGAGTATGATTTCGAAATTCAGCACATTAAAGGGAAAGAAAATAAAGTTGTTGATGCATCAAGCAGAAATGCAAGAATGAACTATACAGCAGTTATCGGCACGTATACAACAGATCTAGTTGAACAGCTTAAAGCAGGGCTAGAACAAGATGAAATTTACCAAAATTTACAAGCTAAAACGAAAGAAAATCCAACAGAAAGCTTAAGTAAAGGTTACAATTTGAATGAAAAGGGATTTTTACTGTACAAAAACAGAATATATGTACCTAATGTACCTAAAGTTAAGTTATTAATTTTAGATGAAATCCATAAAACTCCATACTCATGCCATCCAGGTTATCAGAAGACTATAACTATGTTAAGAAAAGAATATTTTTAGCCAAACATGAAGACTGATTTGGCAGAATATATCGCTAGGTGTTTTGAATGTCAGCAGGTGAAAACTGAACATCAACACCCAGCTGGATTACTTCAGCCATTGCCCATTCCTAGTTGGAAATGGGAGATAATTAGCTTAGATTTTAATACTGGACTGCCTAAAAATCAGAATTTAAATGATTCTATCATGGTAGTGGTCGATAAATTAAGGAAAGCAGCCCACTTTATACCTGTTAAAACTACGTATAAAGCTGCAAACATAGCTGATATATTTCTAAAGCAAATATTCTGACTGCATGGGATACCGAAAGTTATAATCTCAGATAGAGACCTTAAATTTACAGGTAACTTTTGGAAATCTATGTTTAAAGGATTAAACACTACATTAAATTTTAGTACTTCCTTCCATCCTCAAATAGATGGGCAGACGAAAAGAGTAAAACAAGTACTGGAAGATTTACTAAGAATGTATGTGAAAGACCAGCCAGGTAAATGGGAGGATTATTTGCATCTGATAGAATTTGCTTAAAACAATAACTATCAAGCGTCAGCCAGATTTAGTCCTTTCGAAATCTTGTATGGAAGGAAATGTAACACTCTTATCTCATGGAGTAATCTGGTGGATAGATTAGTATTAGGTCCTAAACTATTGAAGGAAATGGAAGAAATTGTAAAGCAGGTACAAAATAATCTTAAAATTGCCCAGGATCGACAGAAAAGTCAAACAGACCTTAAAAGAACTCCAAAGGAGTTTCAGGTAGGTGAACATGTGTTCATCAAGGTGATACCCAACAAGAGCTCTTTGAGGTTGGGTAGTTGTGCCAAACTAGCACCTCGTTACTGTGGTCCATTTGAAATACTATCCAGGATTGGACAAGCAGCTTATCAATTAGCATTACCACAGAATTTAAGATTTCATAATGTTTTTCACATTTCTGTATTAAAGAAATATGTTCATGATGCTAGTCATGTTGTTAACTGGAATGATGTACAGGTGGAAACAAAAGGAGATTTTCTAGTGGAACCGGACTGTATCCTCGGGCGGAGGGAGATCACACTTCGGAACTGCACCATTGGTTAGATGAATGTGCAATGGAAGCACCTTAGTCCAGAGGAAGCCACCTAGGAATTGGAAAGTAATATGCAGGATGCATATCCAATTCTGTTCCAGGGGAATTTCTGAGGACGAAGAATAAATAACATTGAGGACGATGTTATACTTTAAGGGGGTGTGTATGTCGCATGCCCCAATTTTGCAAAAACAATTTTATATTATTTGAGGACAATATGTTAAATTTTATGCTAAGTTGTAATTGATGACTCAGCAGGGTCAAGGATATTTAACGTAAATTCTAAATATTTTGTTTATAAATAAATAAAGGAGGAGACAACAGCTTGGGAGAGTTGTTAAAAGAGTGTTTACTGGTCAAATTGGTGGAGGATACTGGGTGGAGAGCAAATTGACATGTGGCAGCATCCTCAAACCACTTCCAACTGTTGCAGGTGGAAACCTCCCTACATTTGGGGTCATGATTCCCGAAGAAAGTGGAATTAGAGCAAGTGGCTCAATTAATGGCAACTGACCCAAAAGACCTAGGCAATCTTTATAAAAATTCCCATTGAAGAGAGCTGAGGCTGCTCATTCTGGAGAAGTGATCATTCAGGTTGAATGAATGTACTTCAGAGAAATTCAATGGAAGGGAAATTTGGGAAGTGTTTGAGGGGATAACTGCTGATTGATCTAGTGTAGCTTTTAAGTTGGAGATCATACTACTGATATCAGAGTATTTACTAAGGTATTGAACTAGTCAGTTGACAGAGAGTTCTACTGTTTGCATTCTCCACCAGTTCTCAGCCAAGAAGAGCAAGAACAGGCTCAGGGGTCCTCGGGAAGCATTGTTTGAGCGCTCTCCAGGAGATTGGTAGGGAGAAACGGCCTCCTAACGCTGTTGTTGTTTGTCCTCGTCAGGTTCTAAGATATTTTATTTTACAGTGTTGGTTAATTAAATCTTAGATAACTGCTATATGAATGTTATCAGTTCAATTTGTGAAATGTTTGAGTTACTATTTTTATTAAATTATTTTTAAAATGAAATGGAATTAGAAAATAATGTGTTAAAATGTAAATAAATTTCTAGACTGTGGTTTTGCACACCTAGAAACCCCAGGCCATACTCTAGCACAGGCAGAAGGTTTAAGTAGATAAGAGAATGAAAATAGTAGACAGGATTGGGTAACTATAGATAGTACAATAAATTTATTTCAATGTTAAATATTATGGAGGAAAAACAGTGTTATGTTTTACTTCTATTTCTCTTTATTTACTTAGTATAACTGAATAAAATGCAGCAGTAAAACTACATTAGAGTTACAGTGATTACTTACAGTTAAGTATATAAACAAGCTACTAACCACATAGTTTATCTTCTAACAATATCAACTAAATCTAAGACTAATATTTAATATAAACTAGATAGGGTTATCCTTAATCTATAAAGAGTAAACAGAGTTACAGAGTTATTTTCTATCTTTTCAAGAACTCTGAATAAAATCTACCTAACAATTTAGTAAATAAAAGCAATGTAAGTATAAACAATAACTAGTATAAAACGAAATATTTACATATTTAGAAACTATTTTACATTTACGAGACAGGCTTATACTTGTGAAGGAAAAGCTTCAGGGTCGAAACCCCGACTTATAAATTATTTAAATATAATTTAAATTACTTAAAGATTTAAACCTTTTCATTTATAATTATATAAATACACCTTACAGGAAGTTTCCAAAGCATATTTTAGACTGTTTACAATCTTTTATGAAAACAAATATCTTATATAAACAAGCAAGATAACATACAGTTAGCAATTTAAAATACCACTATACACCTATAATAATCAAATCGAATTAACAAGTAGCAGAACCTAAGTATTAACAAATTTATGAGCTTATTTTAGATAAGGGTTTTATTTCCAGTAAAACCCTAGCTAGTATATTCTGGACAGGTGAGTTTAAAAATTATAAATTTCACATTATGACTGAGTTATAGTCTTATATTAACAATATCTACTTACAAAAGATATCTTAGACAATAATTTTCTTCATTAACAGTCGTATAGGTAAAACCCTAAATTACACAGATTCATAAATTGCAAGATTTATGCAAAAACAAGACTGAGTCGAAGTAAAATCCTTCTTAAAAACCCAATTTATTACATTGACAGGCCGTAAGGCTGAAAAATCAACCAAATTACAACACCCAGCTCAAGGCCGAAACTACCCAACATCATAGGGAGGGTTTGTAAACAAAATTGAACAAACAACTTATTAAACCCACGCAACTAATGAAGAAACTGGACAAGCTTTCAAGCTCGGGGTTTCACCATCAACAACCCTGTTTACAAGCAAGGTAAAAACCCATTATTTGAACCCAGGGCTTACCAGATTAAAGCCACAAGTCCCCGAAGCGAGCCAACGTTCTCTTCATCACTGAAATATCGAGCTGTCACGAGTTCCTGCAAGAAGGGCACTATACTGTGCGTTAATACAAAGTTTCATCTCCATTGAAAACCTACTGTAAAAACATTTTACTTTGAGTGTTTCATATTAAAAGAAAAACCAAATAGATTTACCTGGAAATGAAAGAGTATCGAGCAGCGAAAAGACTGTCACCAACCACGTAATGCACACACAAAAATCTCCAAACCCTACGACAATTGTGGAGCATAAACGGTAGGAAAGAAGCTTAGCTTCACAACGTAGTGACAGGTCATGAAGGAGAGCAGCACTGAGCCATGGACGGCCGAGAGCCAAACACAAAATAAAAATAGTCAACACTCGCAAGGTAGAGTTCACAGCTAAGAAGGTTTGTAAGCCAAGACCAAGCTCAGAAAAACCACAACAACGTCAAACAAAATCCTTGGAGCAAGCTAGTAGAGGAGCAGCCTCACGGCCGCCATGGAAACTTCCTAGTGCAGCCCACAGGCCAGCAAGAACTTTGGAGGAAAATGACAAAACAAATAGGGTTTGCAAGATTTTTATATCCCCAATACATGGACAGGAGGTGACCACGTGCCCTCCAATACTTTTAACCTTGCAAGGGTCGATTCCATAGTCCACCTGCGGTTTCAATCATCAAAATTATCAAAACAATAATTTTAATCAAACCATGCATGAACTATGGAGTACGCTTATATATATATATCACACTAATGTTCATACATAAACTATATCATAATGTTTGATAGCTTCGAGATCTGCGCATGGATTAACGATGATCTCTTAACGTTGACCTTAGTGAAAGGTTGTAACGACCTTGTCACATGGATAATCCCAATGTCGATCATGTTTTAGGACCTTTCTATTATTCATTAGATTTATATAATTGCAAAACATTGATAGAATATGCACATATTATACTCCAAACTTATCACTTGTAAACCGACGGCTTTGGGTGATTATAATATATGGAGTTTGAATAGAATAGTAAAAGTATTTAAACTATGTCAAATACAAGGCTCCACCTTGGTATAAGCTCTCTTAGACATTAGTTACTTACTCGACTTGTCAATACTAGTAATAGACCATATCATTATTTGGCAAGGATAGTTTGTGGATGTTTATGTTAACCTGTTCTTAGCATAGTGAAGAATCTTGGTCATACTAATGACACATAGGGTCAAAATTCAGATTAAAAGTCCTAGGTAGAAAAATCTACCATAATAGTTATTATAAATATTAACTTGTTGTAAGCTAGGAAACATGATAATAGTAAATTTTATAATGGAATAAACCATGTTCGAGTCTATAATCATTGGAATGACACTGATAATATATTTACCTATGACTTAGACTTACGAAGCAAGGGTAGAAAGTATTACATCATGAAACAATGCATTTAATTACAATAATCAAGTTTATAATGTCAAGGAGAATTCCAGGCAGTAAGATTCCTACATAATGCAAGTAACAATCAGACCGGTACATTATTAAATAAGATGGTAATGTATGTCGGTACAATAGTGCATGGAGCAAGGCGATACTGTAATTATAGAAGTTTATAACTTGTTAATGAGCATTTATTTCTACATACAAGTAACAGGTTGATAATTTCCATAACTAGTAAGCTAGCGACAAAATAGAAATATGTACTCTATTGGAAATCTTTACTATCCAGATTGATAGAAGTACTTTCATGAAATAAAAGACAGTTACCTTACCTCATCAGAGCTTGCTTTTAAATAGTTAGTTAATTACTAGCATTTTACAAGCAACAGATATACTTCTTGCTACTTATGAATTAAACCCCTACTGGATCGATCGTTACCTGTTAACCTGTAAGAACAAGCAGTCCATCTGCGTTAGCATAAATGCTAAGTAAGCCCAAGTTTTCAAAGATAGATTTCACCTACTTGCCAAAAAGTAAACTTATTAGTAAAACTGAAAGAAAGTTGTGTGTAGGTCCATTTCTTATACTTTACACAAAAATAAAAGCTGTATTAGTTAACGTAATATGAAATTGATCAATACTAATTGTTGGACTGTTTCATTTTCTGCTAACCGCTAGTAGTTAATAAACTGCGTATTTAGACATTTTATGCTACCTTAAAATTTTTAATTTTTTATGAAATTTTGGGGTTTTGACATGAAAGGGATTTTCAAAGACCTTGGAGAAATGAAGATACCTTCAAAGACTGATGCAAAACCTATCAAGCAGCGACCATACCGATTGAATCTGCGATATAAAGAAAAAGTCAAGGCAGAGTTGGACCAAATGCTGGATGCAAGTATCATATAACCTGTAGAAGAATCAAATTGGATCAGTATGATAGTAGTGCAAGATAAAATACGACTGGTGAAGTGTTGATTTGTGTAGACCTAAGAAAATTGAACGAAGCTTGTTTGCATGACCCATTTTCAACTCCGTTTACTGATGAGGCACTGGAGAGTGTCGGGGGTCAAGAGATATACTCATTCTTTGATGGGTTCTCTGGATACCATCAGATTAGAATCACAAAGGAATACCAACACAAGACAACCTTTGCGATGTAGTGGGATTGTTTCCAATATACGGTAATTCCCTTTGGACTCAAGAATGCTCTTGTTATTTTTTCCATAATAGTAGTGGTTGCCTTCAATAATTTTATTCATAAACTTCTTGAGGTCTACGTCGATGATTGGAACATATTTGGGCTCATTAAGGATCATATTGAGAGCCTTAGGATGATGTTGGAACACTGTTTCCTGTATCAAATTTCACTGAACTTAAAGCAATGTATCTCTTTTGCCCTGTTTGGAATTCTGTTGGCCCATTTGGTTTTCCACGATGGAATCTTGGTCAACCCTACCAAAATTGCAGTCATCGTCGACCTACCAACACCTACCATAATTAAGCAATTGAGAGCAACATTGGGACATACATAATACTATTGAAAATTTATCAAAGGATATGCGGAGGTGACTGCTCCGATGGAGAAGTCATTGAAGAAAGATGGTAAGTTGCAGTGGACGGAAAATTTCGAAGAAAGACTGTACACTCTAAAGAACAAGATGGTTATAGCACCGATACTTGTATTTCCAGAATGGAAAAATGAATTTCATGTATATGTTGATGCATCGTCTGTCGCACTCGGTGTGGTACTAACACAACTTGGCGAAGGGTCAATTGATCATCCTATTTCCTTCGCTAGCAAGAAATTATCAACAACAGAGAAGAACTCTACCATGACAGAAAGAGAAGGACTAGTTATGGTATACTCTCTGCATAAATTTAGACACTATTTGCTATGTGGACATTTTAAAATGTACACCGATCATTAAGCATTGAAATACCTGGTTAATAAGCCAGTGTTGCGGGGGGGGGGAAGATCTGCTGGTGGCTTCTCCTTTTTCAGGAATTTGAATTTGAAGTTATTGTTAAACCGGGTCTACTAAATTCAGGACCATACCATCTATTGAGGATCAAAAGTGGAGAAGAACCTAGCAACCTCAATGATAGTCTCCCTGATGCGTAATTATTTGTGATAACAATGTTTGATGATAGTTACAGAGAAATCATACAATTTTTTAGTACGGGCTATGCAACGACTAAATTTACTATTGCACAGAAGAAGCAGTTAGTTGTGCGAGTTGCAAACTTCTAGTTGATCGCTGGATAATTATATAAAATGGGCCCTGATGAGATTCTTCGTCGTTGCATCTTGGAACACGAGCGACCAATGACAATAAATGAAGCACATGCTGGTGTCGCAGGAGGCAATTAGATGAAAAAGATAAAGTGCGAAAGATATTGCAAGAATGATTGTGGTGGCCCACCATGCATGGGGATGCCCAAGAATACTTTCGCAGTTGTGATGTCTGTCAACAAACTGGAAAACTATTGCGACGAGATGAAATGCCACTAGTACCTCTAATAACTTTGTAGGAATTTGATAAATGGGTTATTGATTTTGTGGGACCTATTAGTCCAACAAGGAAGTGTACATGTGCAAGATATATTATTACTGCAACTGACTACCTGAACATATGGGCCAAAGCAGCACTAGTAAAATATTGTACTACTGCGACTACTGCTAAGTAATTGTTTAAAAATTTTGTGACTAGATTTGGATGCCCAAATTTTTTGATAAGCGACTAGGGCACACACTTTGTCAATAAATTGACTAACGAACTAGCGGAATAATTCTAGATCCAACATAGAACTTCAACGCCATATCACCCTCAAGAAAATGGTGTTATCAAAGCATTTAACAAAATCCTAGAGAATGCGTTGACAAAGATTTGCAACCTCCAAAGAGATGGTGGGGATCAAAAAATTTATGCAGTAATGTGGGAATATCACATGACCCGTAAGAAGTTGACAAGCCTAATTCTATTTCGCTTGGTGTATGGACAAGAAGCTATGATGGCGATGGAATACATTGTACCCAACCTAAGGATTGTTGCGATCACGAAGATGACAGATGTTGGTGATGTCAAGGAGATACTGACACAACTTGTGTAGTTGAAAGAAGATCGTTTTTTTGCAGGATATCATCAAAACATTGAAAAAGAACAACATAATGTATAGCATGATCGACACATCACGAATAAACAATTTCAAGTCGGAGGACTTGTCCTTTTGTATGATAGCAAATTCTTCAAGCATCCAGGTAAGATGAAAACACATTGGCTAGGACTGTATATTGCAATTCATATCACTAACAAAGGTGCAGTGAAACTTCATAAGTTATATGGAACACCCATGAAAGGATTAGTGAACAGAATTCGCCTAAAGCCCTACCAGGATAGCCGCGACTTGGTCAAGTAAAAAAATAATAAAAATAATAATAATAAACAAATAAATAAAATCGTCGCATGAAGAAGTAAAAGGCATTGCAGACTATCTATCTGTCGTAAATGCAAAAAGAGTGGAGAAGACAATTCATTTGTCGCAATAAATGGAAAATGTTGAAGGTTGAATACAGGTCGCAGGGAGAGCGTTGTTGTCGCAAGTTAAAATGGAGTCGCAGAAATGTCAACTGGCCGCAATTAATTCAAAGGCCCGAGAGATTTTGGCAGCATGCTCTTTAGTCACTTCCATCTTTATTGCATAATAACTACCACTGATGTGACAAGCGAGTGGTAGCATGCGTAGAAGTTTGCTAATAATCATTCAAACGATCAGCCCATGTGATAAAAAGGACAACTACTTTTCCATTAATTTCCTGCTCGTATGGAGGATGAACTAAATGAATGGCTAGACGTTATCACCCTCGCACCGAAATTTCAGTTCATTATGCTGCATTCTAGAGAGAGATTGTTGTCTGCAACTACAAGAATCGAAGTGAGTTTTCCATAGAATATGGTTATTTCAATTTCCAATACCAGTATAGTTGCAGAATCTGGTGTCACGACCGCATCACCCACCCTCACTATGGAAGACACTGTCGGATATGTTCCACCACAGGCCATGGTTTCACAAGAAGTCGAACAAATTCCATTCGTCCCTACATTAAGGTTACGACGATACCCACCTGGCTCGTTAATGGGGAAGTGTTCTGGAAACTGCAAGAAGAAAGCATCACCAACACCAACATCGGAGGAGCAAGAAGAAATAGGGTCTGCTACTATGCCGCCTTGTATATTCCATCGAGACAAGATGATGCACCTAAAATTAGAGTTTCGAAGAATTAACGGTACCCACTGGTAGCACCAACTATACCGAAAGGAGTTCGGGCATCATAGAACATACTTCCAAATCTCAAGAAGCCGACCTTTGTCGATCACGACATACAAAAATTTACAAAGTTGGACATGAAGAGCTACATGATTGTTGTACAACATACATAGGATGTCATGAATCACCTAGTTTCAATTGAATGGGCAAGAGGACTGGACCAATCACGTTTATTGTCGCTGATGTATATGTCGCATTTTGGTCAAAGCACATAGGTGAATGTATATGTTAAACAATTTTTGGTATCATTCCACAGTGGCTTCCTATGGTTCAACCAACAAATTTATGTGGATGTCGAGCTAATAGCAACAATTACAAGGAATCCAGTTGCTTGCATAGACCCAACGCCATTTAAAACAAAAAGACCAAGAAAATTTGATGATGAACAAGTTAAAAGACAAGTATGATTTGATGAAAGATACTAGAGGCTTTTTAATCGCCTCCATCAATGACCACACTGTTCGGTTCACAACTAAGGTTTTAGCTACCAAGTTGGTGTGGAAGATGTGACTGAACCAATGTACTGCAAGAACGATTGCAGCGGCTGAACTCTATGCGGCATGGGTTCAAATGAACTGGTCACACTATGTACTAAATGAATTGTTAGAAGATGTAGAGGAGTAGTAGAAGAAAGGAAATGCACTCCATTATTCATGGTTATTTTTTTATTTCGTTTGTCGCATGGGCAAAACCAGTGAACTACCAAGTGGTAGATATACCAGTTCGATGTCGAGGCACTCGATACTAGAATCTCTGGTTCGAGAAAGATATAAAGCAGAGACAAAAATACAATAATGTACCATTCTTTTTGCATGGAAAGGCCCTACGGTATCATGTGAGAAATCATGCCAGACTTACCAAGGAAACCGTTCAGCGATTTAAAAATATTGTTAAGTTTATGATTGGGCCCCATCATATCTTGCTACAGTCGTGACAAGACCCACAATGCTAATGTTTAGCGACAAAATGCCTGCTAACTTATGAAGAAGTTGAGGCCATTACCCAATATTGGTTGGAAGAATGGTGAGTCCCTATCATCGATGACCTACTATCTGCAGAAGAAGACCTGCGATGAGATGATCAACCAACGCAGAAGGATGGAGAACAGAAAGAGGATCCACCAAAAGAAGTAGAAGATCTACAAAATTCTCCAAACCCTCCCCATGATGATTCTAGTACAACCCCAACATATATAGTAGTTGGAGATAAGAGGAAGCAGACAAAGCAACCTCAACCAATGCATAAGAAAATGAAGGCTGACAAAGCAACAATAACTGTCGGCCTTACCAACGATGATTTTACCCTTCTAATGGAAACAATGAAAGAAGCCACTACACAAAGCCTTAATAAAATGGATGAGCGACAAACAAAGCTAACATGTAGTATTACAAATTTACTCCAAACACTATGTATACCAATAAAAGAAGTAAGAGCAGTGGTCTACTACAAACCACAATTGACAGTGTCACAGGACTTAGTTGGCTCGTCAGAAGAGCGACTGAATGATGTGTCCATACCTATCCCACCAATAAAGACCCAAGTGTTGGGAGAAGCCTCAACTTGGGGACAACAGAGCTGGATACCATGGCCAAGAACTTGGGCCATGTCACCATAGATTTTTCTCAAATGTTGATGTATGAATTTTATGTAACACAAAATGTCACAGTTGTAGAGATGAAGGTTAGAGAAGGCACATTGATCAAGCAAGTTAGAGCATCGAATAAGATTGCTAATAAGATGAAGAAAACAGTCAAATAAACTGAGTAGAAAGCCAAAACCTGGGAAGAGTACAGGCTTCGGCTCGACACAACTGTAACACTAGCTTGCAACAATTTTGCAGATGAAGGCATAAAAAATCAAATGTTTGCAGAAGCCACAGTGATTTGAATTCTAGAAACAGCAAAGGAACTCCGCAAAAAGGTCATGGATTTGGAAGCATAGGTAACACTCAGTACACCTCCAGAGGTGTTGGAAGAAAGAATGAAAACATCAACAAAGGCTGTGAAGCAAATGGAAGTGGCAGAGGCATTGTGTGCCAAGGCAGTCAAACAAGTTTCTCAGATGTGGGAAGTGTTGATCGATGATGAGGAGTTAGAGAAATTCATAGAGCAGTTGCGCACTGCTGAGATAGAGGCGAACTAGATGAAGAATCAAATGAAGAAGTTGCCGTTAGGAGAGAAAATTCCTAAGGTTGCTGAGATGGAAAAACTACAACAACAAGTCGTAGCATTGCGAACTCAACAACAACAAAGGATTGACAAAGTCGCACAATTACAGGTAGAGAAATAAGGAGTTACAAGCATTATTCATCCTGTACATCAGAAATTGTGACAAGTAGTAGAACTAGCATGACTTACAACTTCAGGACACATTGGTTTTGAAGTTGTGGAGAATTTGTATAAGGTAGAATAAGAGGTGCGGTGAGAAATAGAGCATACAGAGAAAAAATTTCAGGATTTTTAAAGTATGGTCACCACAACATAAGATTTGGATTAGCGTGGCTCAGGATGATCCCCAAGCGAGTGTTGGGGGCATGTTGGCCCTAGGGAAGGATAGGCAGAATTTAGGCAAAATTCTGCTCAAGAATATGAATATTTCGGTCACAGAGGAGGCTACGATGGAGGAAAAGTTGCGACGAAAGCAGTTATGGAAGAAAGAGCTACGATAGAAGTAGTTGTAGAGGAAGCCGCGATAGAAGCAACCGTGAGGGAAGAGTTCATGACATAAGGGAAGCTGTGACGAGAGCAACCACGATAGAAGGAACCGTGATAGAAGAATACGTGTAATGGTTGAGAAGGACAACTTGAAAAATTGTGGGTAAGAAGTCATTTAGGATAACACATGCTATGGGGAATACCACATCTTTGTATTTTGGGCCAATAGTGCCTACTAACAATTGTAGCTAAATTTACAAGAATAGGAATGACATCCTATCGGCTAACATAATGGAATCGGTTGACTAGGACATGTACGAGTCTATAAAAGGGAGAACCCAAGCTACATGGGGGTTGATTCCTTAGATACATATAGTTACATTCTCTATTGGTATATGTTAGTCTCTGTTGTTTGTTGCATGTTTGTAGAGTTGCAGAGTTTTAGAGAAGAGAGAGTCAATCTAGGCTGCGTGCGGATCGACAGTAGGGTGAAGGAGAGGAAAGTTCAGAAACCTGAGACTAGAGAGCATGAGAGGAGAGAGAAGTCTTTATAGATTATAGAGAATATCTATAATAGAGTTGCGAGTTGAGTGTGCATGTGAAAGGTGCCATATATATCTCATGCTAGATGAAGAGCGCTTTTGTGGTTTTTCTCTGATGGGTTTCCACGTTAAATGTTGTCTATGTGTATATTTGATGAATGTGCTTATGTCATATGAATGTATGTAGTGAATAAGTGCATGTGTATTTGCTTATGAATGAGTCCTTATATGCATATGTTGCACTATTGTTCGTTGCAATTGCCAATAAGGAATTACATTCACTGTTGTAATATCTCTCGACGAGTAAGTAGAGTAATATCTTGAATGCACACAATAATAGCAAGTAATGTAACTATCGAATTTGGTCGAGCAAGCTAGTAAGGTGCTAAGGAAGAGGAAATCCTCACACAACTGCAGAAACCTGGTTCTGGCAGTTACCCATAAGAGATATCTCGGGTGAGATTGCATCTACATCATAGGTGCTGTCGATTGAGCCCTGCTATGTCAGGTTGATATCTTGGGCTTTGTTGACCGAAAAAAAAGGGTCTAAACTTGGGTCGAAGGGAGAAACACCAACATCACCCCTACAGGAAGATTAACATTCTTAATTGTATGAATCCTCTCTTTAGCAATGTAGATGGATTCATGTATAAGACGTTCTTATAAGAAAGCATATTTCTCCCCACATATACACTTTGACAAGTTAACCTCAAGTCTAACTGCAGTGATCTTTGTTATTATTTTATACAAACAATTACATAATGAAATTGGTCAAAACCCATCAAAAGTAACATGGCAATCTACCTTCGATATGAGAGCAATTAAAGTAGAATTGATATTACCTAATATTTTTCTCGTAAGCTAAATCTCTTCCACAACCCATGATAGATAATCCCCAAGCAGGTCAAAGAAATCAATAAAAAACTCAGTCGTCCATATATTAAGGCCCGAGCTACTATATTTTTTGAAAGAACTCATAATAGATTTGAGATCCTCCATCAAAACATCCTTGAACATATAGTTGTTTTCCTCCTCACTGATAAAGCCTCCACCCCAAGATGAATAGGAGAGGTTTGAGGCACCACAACCCGAGCCTTTTGTTGATTAGATCAAGGAGTGGTAATGAGGGGTACTTCGAGCTAGGTTTTGTCCACATGAGGTTGTACCACAGGGATATTTCTCCCTAGATCCATGACTTGCATAGTTTTCAAATCCTCCCAAGATCATAGAACTCGTTAATCCATTGTCAGAGTCTTGTCCTGCCACAATTTTTTCTTCATGGGAGAATATTGGGGACTATTTCATGCAATGACAAACCCACTAATTGAAGGTTTTAGAGGGGCCAAAAAAGAATCTCCCCGCAAGGGTTTTGAAATTTTATTCACTAGGGATTTAATAGTTGTATGAGAACAAGACATGAATATGTTGTCTTCCAATAGGGTATCTTTGGAATAGACTACTAGCATAGTGCAATCATCCATTTGTTTTGCTTCAAAAAAATACTCCTATTGTAAAACCCTAGCTTCCATCTTCTCTTGAGTAATATCTCGTCCTTTATCTAATGTTGTATCATGAAGCTTCTCGTTTTTCACAACTCAATCTAAAAATAGAGAATCATTTGGGAAATTTAACCATACATGTATACTTTCTTCACACTCACACATCATTCCTTCCTTGGTATAATAACATCTGTAAACATATTCCACGAACCTTTATAATGTGTTTCACAAACCTTTCCAGCTATGAGGGCACATGCCTTGCCACTGGCACCAAATAAGGTTTTACCAGAGTTGGCTCAAACTCTCATAGCGGCGTATATAGTTCTACCTAAGATTGTCATTGTTCCTCCAACATTGTCTTTTAATAAACAAAGTCGGGAACTATACGGGTGAAAAGGGAATATGTAGAAGAAGGTATGAATATGAATATAGAGAAGCTCTCTTGTCCAAGGTTTGTTTTCCTTGGACTAATCTTTTTTGTTGTTGAAAATAAAGTATTTTATATATATGTTCACAAAAAATAGGTAATATTTACATTATGCAAAATATGTGATAACTATTATCTTTGAAGTCCAAAATTACCCTAAACTGAGATTTGAAGTTCTTTCACTTTAGATAGTTACCCAAAAATACCAAGTATTCAAGATGATAAAACTTTCACATTGATTTATAAAACTTATTGTCAACCCTATTGGATAACATAATATAACATAACAAAATTATAACAAAGTTAAGTTCACTGAAACCCTTGCATCCCTTATTCGATGGAAAAGAGGAATTTTTAGAAAAAAACATGTTGTGGGTTAAACTTCTAAGTCTACTGATGATATGGGCCATTGGAGATCTTGTTTTGAGGACTATCTTACTAGATGACAATTTTGAATCTAACAACTCCCACTTGGCTACTAAATTATTGGTGGAACTAGATTCCTGGGTGGGCTCTTCAAATAAATAGATTTGATATCAAATGATCAGGACTACACACAAATCATCAACTATAAGAACATCCATTTTAGGTGTTCCAGATGCAATTTACATGGTCACATTCAATGAGATTGTGAGTTGTCATTCATGAAGAAAATATGGAAAGAGAATGATCCTCAAGAGGAGAAGTTGTTGAGGGAAGCTTCAAATCCTTCCTTGAGCTCTAGTAGAAGGATTTCATATCCAAGCTTAGAAGTGGGAGAGGTGAATGGGAAGGATTCTACCCCAAAGTCACAAAGTTTTAAAGTCAGGGATATGTCAATTCCCCTCATTGTTAAGCCTTGTGTGGGTTTGATGTTTGGTTTAACTTAAGATGTAAAACAAGCTTACTGAACGCTCTTGGGGCAAGCTTACCAATGGTGGATTGCTCTCAGGACGACAATCAACAAAATCTAGGTAAGTTGTCTTTATCTAGTTCAAAGTGGGAGGATTTAAATTCTAAGCATGAGTGAAGGAAGTTTTCCCCTTCGAACTCTGTATTAGGATGTAAGTCTCATTCTATTTGTGATAAGCATTCTCCATTTTCTCCTCAATGATCTATACTTGTAAAATTTATTGTCTCCTCATTGCCTATCTAGTCTCCCTCTTTGAAGGAGAACAAATATATTTCTTCCTTATAGGACATCTCTTCCCAGGCTTCTATGGAGGGGGGAGGTCATTATAATTTAATATCAAAGTAATAGACTCCTTCTATGGGTGTTTCCTCTTCTAGGGGTATAGGGTAGGACTCTTACACTTCCTCTAAAATTTAATGGGAATACCATCGTCCATCCAATTGGCACAACTGAGAGGAGATCATGAAATTAAACAAGGTAAACAAAGACTAATTGCCAAGGCCATTAGAGCAACTAACATCTTGTCCTTTGGTTTAAAAAGAAAATTCTCAGGAAGCCCAATGGGCTAGCTCAAGTAGTTGAGTGCTATAAGTTATGAGCAGAAGGTCTCAAGGTCAAATCCCCGGGTGGCTATACATTGCTATATAAGGGCCTCACTTAATGTCGCCATTGGGTTAGCTCTGTAATCGGGATTTTTTTCAAAGTTGCTCATGAAAAACAATTTGATATTGAGGGGATCTCAATTTTACTCTCATCCAAAGAGAAGAATGGAGTTCAACTGCACCTTTTGATAGCTTGACTGATTTTTCTTTGTCCTCCTTTTAACATACAAGGCTAATGGATTTGGAGCCAATTGACCTGCAACCAACATGGTGTAGTAGTTGCTTGAGTTTAGACAAGGTCTCTAAGAAGATTAGATCAGTTTTTGCTTCGTAATGTTATTCTCTAATTACTTGGACGTCTTAGATTGTGGGTGGGTACTATAAGGTGCTCTGACCACATGAGGTTGTACCACAGGTACATTTCTCCCTAGATCCACGACTTGCATAGTTTTCAAATCCTCCCAAGATCATAGAACTTGTTAATCCATTGTCAGAGTCTTGTCCTGCCACAATTTTTTCTTCATGGGAGAATATTGGGGACTATTTCATGTAATGACAAACCTACTAATTGAAGGTTTTAGAGGGGCCAAAAAAGAATCTCCCCGCAAGGGTTTTGAAATTTTATTCACTAGGGATTTAATAGTTGTATGAGAACAAGACATGAATATGTTGTCTTCCAATAGGGTATCTTTGGAATAGACTACTAGCATAGTGCAATCATCCATTTGTTTTGCTTCAAAAAAATACTCCTATAGTAAAACCCTAGCTTCCATCTTCTCTTGAGTAATATCTCGTCCTTTATCTAATGTTGTATCATGAAGCTTCTCGTTTTTCACAACTCAATCTAAAAATAGAGAATCATTTGGGAAATCTAACCATACATGTATACTTTCTTCACACTCACACATCATTCCTTCCTTGGTATAATAACATCTGTAAACATATTCCACGAACCTTTATAATGTGTTTCACAAACCTTTCCATCTATGAGGGCACATGCCTTGCCATTGGCACCAAATAAGGTTTTACCAGAGTTGGCTCAAACTCTCATAGCGGCGTATATAGTTCTACCTAAGCTTGTCATTGTTCCTCCAACATTGTCTTTTAATAAACAAAGTCGGGAACTATACAGGTGAAAAGGGAATATGTAGAAGAAGGTATGAATATGAATCTAGAGAAGCTCTCTTGTCCAAGGTTTGTTTTCCTTGGACTAATCTTTTTTGTTATTGAAAATAAAGTATTTTATATATCTATTCACAAAAAATAGGTAATATTTACATTATGCAAAATATGTGATAACTATTATCTTTGAAGTCCAAAATTACCCTGAACTGAGATTTGAAGTTCTTTCACTTTAGATAGTTACCCAAAAATACCAAGTATTCAAGATGATAAAACTTTCACATTGATTTATAAAACTTATTGTCAACCCTATTGGATAACATAATATAACATAACAAAATTATAACAAAGTTAAGTTCATTGAAACCCTTGCATCCCTTATTCGATGGAAAAGAGGAATATTTAGAAAAAAACATGCTGTGGGTTAAACTTCTAAGTCTACTGACGATATGGGCCATTGGAGATCTTGTTTTGAGGACTATCTTACTAGATGATAATTTTGAATCTAACAACTCCCACTTGGCTACTAAATTATTGGTGGAACTAGATTCCTGGGTGGGCTCTTCAAATCAATAGATTTGATATCAAATGATCAGGACTACACACAAATCATCAACTACAAGAACATCCATTTTAGGTGTTCGAGATGCAATTTACATGGTCACATTCAACGAGATTGTGAGTTGTCATTCATGAAGAAAATCTGGAAAGAGAAGGATCCTCAAGAGGAGAAGTTGTTGAGGGAAGCTTCAAATCCTTCCTTGAGCTCTAGTAGGAGGATTTCATATCCAAGCTTAGAAGTGGGAGAGGTGAATGGGAGGGATTCTACCCCAAAGTCACAAAGTTTTAAAGTCAGGGATATGTCGATTCCCTTCATTGTTAACCCTTGTGTGGGTTTGATGTTTGGTTTAACTTGAGATGTAAAACAAGCTCTCTGAATGCTCTTGGGGCAAGCTTACCAATGGTAGATTGCTCTCAGGACGACAATCAACAAAATCTAGGTAAGTTGTCTTTATCTAGTTCAAAGTGGGAGGATTTAAATTCTAAGCATGAGTGAAGGAAGTTTTCCCCTTCGGACTCTGTATTAGGATGTAAGTCTCATTCTATTTGTGATAAGCATTCTCCATTTTCTCCTGAATGATCTATAGTTGTAAAATTTATTGTCTCCTCATTGCCTATCTAGTCTCCCTCTTTGAAGGAGAACAAATATATTTCTTCCTTATAGGACATCTCTTCCTAGGCTTCTATGGAGGGGGAAGGTCATTATAATTTAATATCAAAGTAATAGACTCCTTCTATGGGTGTTTCCTCTTCTAGGGGTATAGGGTAGGACTCTTACACTTCCTCTAAAATTTAATGGGAATACCATTGTCCGTCCAATTGGCACAACTGAGAGGAGATCATGAAATTAAACAAGGTAAACAAAGACTAATTGCCAAGGCCATTAGAGCAACTAACATCTTGTCCTTTGGTTTAAAATGAAAATTCTCAGGAAGCCCAATGGGCTAGCTCAAGTAGTTGAGTGCTATAAGTTATGAGCAGAAGGTCTCAAGGTCAAATCCCCGGGTGGCTATACATTGCTATGTAAGGGCCTCACTTAATGCCCCCATTGGGTTAGCTCTGTAATCAAGATTTTTTTCAAAGTTGCTCATGAAAAACAATTTGATATTGAGGGGCTCTCAATTTTACTCTCATCCAAAGAGAAGAATGGAGTTCAACTGCACCTTTTGATAGCTTGACTGATTTTTCTCTGTCCTCCTTTTAACATACAGGGCTAATGGATTTGGAGCCAATTGACCTGCAACCAACATGGTGTAGTAGTCGCTTGAGTTTAGACAAGGTCTCTAAGAAGATTAGATCAGTTTTTGCTTCATAATGTTATTCTCTAATTACTTGGACGTCTTAGATTGTGGGTGGGTACTATAAGGTGCTCTGACCACATGAGGTTGTACCACAGGTACATTTCTCCCTAGATCCACGACTTGCATAGTTTTCAAATCCTCCCAAGATCATAGAACTCGTTAATCCATTGTCAGAGTCTTGTCCTGCCACAATTTTTTCTTCATGGGAGAATATTGGGGACTATTTCATGCAATGACAAACCCACTAATTGAAGGTTTTAGAGGGGCCAAAAAAGAATCTCCCCGCAAGGGTTTTGAAATTTTATTCACTAGGGATTTAATAGTTGTATGAGAACAAGACATGAATATGCTGTCTTCGAATAGGGTATCTTTGGAATAGACTACTAGCATAGTGCAATCATCCATTTGTTTTGCTTCAAAAAAATACTCCTATAGTAAAACCCTAGCTTCCATCTTCTCTTGAGTAATATCTCGTCCTTTATCTAATGTTGTATCATGAAGCTTCTCGTTTTTCACAACTCAATCTAAAAACAGAGAATCATTTGGGAAATCTAACCATACATGTTACTTTCTTCACACTCACACATCATTCCTTCCTTGGTATAATAACATCTGTAAACATATTCCACGAACCTTTATAATGTGTTTCACAAACCTTTCCAGCTATGAGGGCACATGCCTTGCCACTGGCACCAAATAAGGTTTTACCAGAGTTGGCTCAAACTCTCATAGCGGCGTATATAGTTCTACCTAAGCTTGTCATTGTTCCTCCAACATTGTCTTTTAATAAACAAAGTCGGGAACTATACATGTGAAAAGGGAATATGTAGAAGAAGGTATGAATATGAATCTAGAGAAGCTCTCTTGTCCAAGGTTTGTTTTCCTTGGACTAATCTTTTTTGTTGTTGAAAATAAAGTATTTTATATATCTGTTCACAAAAAATAGGTAATATTTACATTATGCAAAATATGTGATAACTATTATCTTTGAAGTCCAAAATTACCCTGAACTGAGATTTGAAGTTCTTTCACTTTAGATAGTTACCCAAAAATACCAAGTATTCAAAACGATAAAACTTTCACATTGATTTATAAAACTTATTGTCAACCCTACTGGTTAACATAATATAACATAACAAAATTATAACAAAGTTAAGTTCACTGAATTCTCTCTCCTCTCTATTGCTTGAAAAGAGGGGTATAAGGTTCTTTGTCCTTGGAGGATGACAACTTTCATGCAATTGACATCTCCTTTTATTTGTGTGATGCGGGACTTGTACATGCCTTTGTTAGTGGCAATCATTTAAAAGCAACACTATGTAAGACATCCTAGAGGGACATGTTATGCCATCAAAGGAGAGGAGGGACATGCTATGCCATCAAAGAAGAGCAACGTATATATCTTGCATGATCAAAGTAATCACTAGAAGGAACAATGTAAATGAGTTGACCATATATATATATGCTTTGATGTACATGGCTCCCTTTATATTTACAATCTCTAAAGCTTTCACTAGTACTTCAAGCAAATAAAATGAAACTACTTCCACCTCTTATGTTTCTATCTTTGTCTTTGATACCTATCGCTGTAGAACTGATAGGGGTTCCCCTAGGCGAGGCGGTAAATTAACAACAAATGGATCAACTAATTCAAGGCGAGTCCTTGACTCTTGAATGGAAGTATTTGAAACTAGAATCCAATTGGCATTGGGCAAACTTAAAACCATATCGTTCAAGTGGATTACTTAAAACTTAAAACCTAAAACCAAAATAAAAGCAAAGAACAAGAACAAACATACCGAGTCTCCATACAATGCAAAGCATCCAATATTGTTAAAGCAAGCAATGTTGTTAATCCAAAGCTCTAATTATTTAATATTCTAAGAGTTATAGCCATATTGACATGAACAAGAGGTACTAAAGACGATAACAATTACACTGTTGGAACAAGCTTTGCATTCATTATAAAGAAGTAATTCATAAAATGTTCAAATCTCCAGCACTTCAAAACTCATGAGAAATTGAAATGGCCCACACTCAAGGGTTTAGAAGCTTCCTAAAACCTTGAAAATCCCTAAAAGTTGTATGCCCCGGGAATTTTTGCCTTGCTCAACGCTGTTTTGGATAGAAGATATAATACGCCCAAAAAGGGTGCTTCAAAATCTGTGTTTTTCTTTACATATTTCGTCTTGGCGCCAAAATCACAGGCGGCCAAGCAAACCCGCCCGTGCAAGGAAGTTAAGCAATCAAGGAAAATGTGAAGTAGACTTGTTCATTGATGTCGAAAATTAAACCTAATTTTCCAACAAGGTCGGACGGACTAGCATGGCTGCAGGAGGAGCGGAGGGGCTGCTGGGGTTGGAACCCAATTCATCCATCTCAATAAAGTATGGCAGATTCTTTGGCACGCACCAGGATCTCAGCTTACTAGAAGTCGATGACAGCATTCTCACAGAGATTATGCAAAACGGGTGAGCTTCCATTCCATTCCTTTCTTGATTCAATTCTTTCCTTTTGTTTTCCATTTACTTATCAGAGAGACTTAAGCCGAGTATAAAGATGATGATTTGGTGCCACAACAACATCAGGGTGACCATCCGTGGAAGGCCAGATGAAGAAGCTGTTCTGTGCACCTCTTCAAAGACGTATGCCATCAAGTTTGTTGCCACTTCCAACTCCGTTTTCCTAATACCCCCTCAAAATTTTGCCCTTCAAAAAGAAGAAACAGAAGAAGACCATTGCCACTCACAGAATGAAGGCGACAAGCCCAGTGCTGGTGCAATGAAACTGGCCCCTGGACACATGGAGCTTGTTCAGATTGCTCCGAGGCTGGAAAAGCTCAAGTCCTTTCTCAGTGAAAGGCCTTACAAAGAAGACGAAATGGGTGCAGAAATAGAAACGAGGGGCTTAAAGGGCTTATACAGGTGGGATGATTTGCTAGATATTATCCAAGCAAGCGAAGAGGAACTGCGAGCAGGTCTAAAAGGCCTAGAAGCCGTAGAGATTGAAGGCTACTGGAGGATTGTGGATCGCAAATTCATGGGCTGTCTCTTGGATGTCCTTATTCTCAACTGTGTTCAGCATGATTGGCCTCTGAATGCCTTGAAAGCTGCAGATATTCTGGCCATGCTGGAGCAAGATGGGTATTCCAGAAGAATTGCTATGCATTGCTTGGAAGTCTATGGGAACACAATAGCTGGGTCTGCAGAAGATGAACAACACAAAATGAGCCAAGTCTGGTGTCTGGATGAGAGGCTTGTCTGCTTGCACTATGCAAAGCAGCTCATGAGTGCTGGCAGATGGAAATTAGATGACTTCATGGAAGCGTGGATGCAGAATTTGCCTTCTGGCATGCAGGCGCGCATGGAAATGCTCAAGGGTGAAGCTTTGTTGGAGAAGTTCGGTGTAGATATGTGGATTCACCCATTCAGTGTCTCGGCTCTGCCTACCACTCCTGCAGAGCGTTTTGCTGCCCTATTTAGAGAAAGGCCCAAGTGGCAGTGGGAAGATTTGGAGCCCTACATTCGGTATGTATGTTTAAATGGATGAATGTTGTATTTGCTCCTGGACATAGTATAATAGGTTCAAAGAGGGATGCATTTTAAATACCATTATTTTCAGATGAAAGGATCTACAGGTGAAAGCAGGCCTCTTTTGCATTGTAGCATATTTCTATTACTTCCTAAGCAATGCATGCATGTTAACATCGATCTGCAACTGCTGACTCTATCATTAACAAAGTTACGCAACTGGATCTTGTAGGGATCTGCAGGTACCGGGGCTTTCTGTTGAAGGTTTACTTATAAAGTACACAAGAAAATCCCAGCCAACTCCAGATGCCTCTCCTATATTCAGTGCTAGATAGGGCTTGTTGACATGCAAGGCATTTTGCCGAATGGTATGTTCCATTTCTAGTTACTCTGTATATGACATGATTTTTACAGAATAAACCAGTGAGTATACTTTTATAGCTATATATCAGTAGTTAGCTTTTTCCTGTATTGAGGATCGCTTAGTGAAATTGAGAATACAAGCTACGAAATTGCATTTGGATTGTCAGCTATATATCAGTAGTTACTTTTCCTGTATTGAGGACCGCTTAGTGAAATTGAGAATGCACGCTACGAAATTGCATTTGGGTTGTCCTTTATCTCTGGAATATCCATTGTTATGCTTCAATGATTAAATGTGCGCAGAATCGTGAATGGAACAACTCTCAAGTGTAATGTTGCAAGTGCCATCTTGCTTCTTATTTTGTACACAAATTATGAAAAACTCTGGAAGTCGGTCAAGAATTTTGAGTTTTCATAGAAACTTATATTCCACGTTCTTTAATTTCTCCATTTGTAATGGTTGCATTTCAGCTTTCTGATCTCAGGTGATGCATCTAAATCTGCGTAGTTTAATATATCATAAAAGTGAAGAGCATGTTGCAGGTCTTGCCATTGCTGCCAACTGTGTGGTTCTGTGGATGATGTGGGTGCCTTTGGTGTCAAAACGAGTTTCACATTTTGTAGAAAGTCATGCCATTTTACACACTAAAAAAAATGCTGCTCAACCGTATGCATTTCTGAACCAGAAATACACTGAGAGTGCTCACAAATTCAAAGATTCAGGATAAATCATGATCTGCTCAAATTGCATCCCATACGATTTTACATATTGATATGGCTTATGCCAGACTGGATTTGTGCTGTTTGCCTGTGTTGGAATTTGCAAAGAAAGAAAAAACAAAGGATTAGTTTGATCTTTGAAGTGTATAGTTTAAGACCAGAGAAATTTGTTTCTTTATTGGCAAGTTGTCAAGATATTAAGTTGTTGCTTCCATAGCAAGCAATTTAACAAGTAGTCATGTTAGAGAGTTGTTGCTTCCATAGCAAAGTATTTGAGAGTTGTTTTTAATCATCCACGGGGATGGAACGCCATTGAAAGTGTCTGACATCTGTGTATCAGTCTCTGGTTGCTTTCTATTTCACTCGTACTTTTTCGCTCAAATAATTGATGTTGGCTGAGCAAAGGTTGCCTGCAAACTCTTATTTTGGCGAAGCAAACTCCGGACAACTGTTCTTTTTGGCTTTGCTAGACTGCAGTCTTTTTGTTCTCATTACTTCCCCTGGTGGATTTTATGCATACTGAGGAAAGCAGCTCTGGTGAAAGTGGTCTCCTTCCTGAAAGATTGCTTCATCTAATGAGTACCTGAGACTATGGCCAAAACCTAACTGTACATCAGTCAAATTCATCAGCAGTTCATATTTTGCATTGAAAAAGGAACTTCCAGTCTGAGCATCAAGTTGTGCATTAGGTTCATCCATGTGTTCAGTTTGTTAAGTGGTCTTTCGTGCAGAAAATCTTACTTAGCCCACGAGCAGAACTGTTGCCATACCTTTTTTTTTGAATCGAAATAATATGATTTCCAGAGTCCAGAGTATGTTCACTATGCTGATGTTACCTTCCAAACTGGGCAATGTGACATAGCATGGGCACTTTGTGTTTTCTGCTGATGTTACCTTCCAAACTGGGCAATGTGACATAGCATGGGCACTTTGTGTTTTCTAGTGTAATTCAGAGACTCACATTTCGAACACGATAGCAATTTTTCTTTTTTAGAAACAATAATTTATATTATATGTAGATAAAGGTACAGTAATGTCTTATCTATTCCTAGAAGCATATTTTTTACAAATTTTTGGCCAAGCACACTAAAACTTATGTTAAATCGACATTTTTCTGGATTTCCAAAATATCTCGTGGTATAGTCACAGAAACATCTCTGAAAACGACAAAAAGAGGAAGCAGTTAGATTACATTTCAACAGAGACAGAATCCATATTTCTTAGCAGAGCAGAAAAGGCCACGGCCTAGATGAGACTGGTGGTAGGCTGAGACCAGATGCCAATCAGCGTTGTCATCTATGTTGGTTTCATCTCTATCCTTTTTGGCGGCAGTGTCCCCAATTTCTGAACCATGCTGTTTTGGGTCTATCCTTCAGGAGGCTGGACTCCCTTTCGAGTCCTTAACATATGCGATCTTTCTCCTCACCTTTTCCATATATTTTTCTAGATAGATCGTGGTGTTTTTCAGCATGGCTTCCATATCTTTGCCCAGTTGAAGTTCCTCATGGATTAGTCAAACGTCTGTTTTCATCGTTTCAGGCCTTTCATTATTCGTGAGCATGGTTAAGAAGTCCAATTGGATTCTTTAGTTCCCACCACTTCTTTACGATGATCCTTGGATATATGCACAGTGATTGGTCCATTGTGTATTAGACAAGCAGAAAACAGGTCAAAAGAAACAGAATGCATGAAGAGACTGAGATTTCAATGTGATAAGCCAATCTTAGGGAAGCTAATTATAAAACCTTCCTCTTTTTACCTTTTATCCAATAAAAAAAATTCATCTCAGAAGACGATTTTCTTCGTTTCGTCAATATTTTTCCAATTCCTGATTATAGTAGGTCTTGACAAGACAAACAAGACAAATTCAGGAACCAGAGTTTTGACCTCTGCAAATTCCTTATATTGAAATCATTGTCCTGAAATATAGCCTTGTTTCTTGAGTTCAAGAAAATGTATGCGATAAAGGTTTTTCTTAATTGCAAAATGGAGGAGGCATTTATGTTGGATATGTGTTGTACTCTTTGTATATAGACAAGTGTGTGTCTTGTTAAGATATGGTTTTGTTATGGCTGCTACGTCCACAGGAAGAAATCACAGGGGGCCCATCCGAAGGGGCTGCACCTCGGTTGCTCTGATTACAGAGCTAACCCAATGGGGGCATTAAGTGAGGCCTTTATATAGCAATGTATAGCCACCGGGGGATTTGACCTTGAGACCTTCTGCTCATAACTTATAGCACTCAACTACTTGAGCTAGCCCATTGGGCTTCCTGAATATTTTCATTTTTCCGATATGGCTTTATGTCTTTTTTACCCATGGTTTTACCTATTTAATTATAATACCACTTTGTGTACTAGCTTTGAATGGTGCCGCAAAATACCTATATTGTATTGTCAACTGTTTTGTTGATACAATGAGAAAGAGGTGTGTCTCTAAGTTTGTTGGTTTTCTTGGTTAAAGGTTTTTAGGGTAAATCTTATGATGATGATGATGATGATGGTTAACGTCCCCTGAGACCAAATTTGGTCTATCGGACCTAAAAAAAGAGAATTAATTAGTTTGCTTTAAAGTTATATTTCTATGCTCAAAGAGCTTGGAAAGAAGCGTCCCGAGCTTACTATAATTTTGACATGCTAAAAGGCTAGGAAAGTCGGTATTACAACAAAGATTATGAAACTGGGATCTAATGTGGGTGTATGCAGGGCACTCTAAGAGGAAGTGATTTTCATCTTCAATGTTCTTACTCTCACAAAGGTGGCAGATCCTCTCTACCCATGGTGTTTTAGGGATTGTCCAACGACCAGTTTCACTATGGAGCTCATGCGAGTTCGTTCTTATCTTAGCTATGTTAATTTTTTTCTTAGTACTGATCAAAACAGAGAGATACTTTTGATCTTCTAGAGTAGGGTTGATGACCTCTTTATAATATCTTAATTTTCTTTTAGCCTCGAGATCTTTAGCGTGTATATGGCATTGTTTTTTTTGTTTTTCTCAAAAATATGTTAACATTGCTTCTTTTGCATAGGCTTATCAATCACTAATTTTTTACGCTCTAAAGGGTTTTACATTAACATGGAGATCCCTCCAAACTTTATTAGCACATGTACCCACACAATGCACTTAGTGTTGATTTTTCCCGTGCAACATTGAGAATGCTCTTAGGAGAATGGGGACATCTGGTCAAGGACTAGTATGTGGAACCAGTCTTGCACTGGGGGACTCAACCTAGAACTGAGTGACCATTCTGTTGAATGGAGACCTTTGGTTAGGGACCAGGATTTGGAACCAGTCCAGCACTGGGGGACTCAACCTAGAGTTGAGTGACCATTCTATTGAATGAAGACATTTGGTTAGGGACCAGGATGTGCAACCAGTCCAGCATTAGGGGACTTAGCCTGGAGCCGAGTGACAATTCTGTTGAATGGAGACATTTGGTTAGGTACCATGATGTGGAACCAGTCCAGCACTGGGGGACTCAACCCAGAGCTTAGTGACCATTCTGTTGAATGGAGACATCTGGTCAGGGACTAGGATGAGGAACCGATCCAACATTGGGAGACTTAGTTTAGAGCCGAGTGGCCGTTCTTTGAATGGAGGCACCTGGTCAGTTACCATAAATTTAACCTAGTCCGGGACTAGGGACTCAGCCTCGGGCTGAGGGCCATTCTCCGGGAGAATGGAGGCGCTTGGTCTGTTGCCAAGTATTTGACCTTAGGTCAAATTATGCAGCCTATGGCTGAGGCACCTGGTCTGTTACCGGGATATCACTATAAGCCCTAGACCGGGTCTGGGCATGTGAGACACTTCGACCCTCGATCTGTGAGCTTTGTGATCTTCTCTAAGGCTTAGTTACCCTTGATTAAGACACCTAGTACCCGATCTTGGTGTCACATAGATTGTGAGATAAAAGCATTAGTAATTCTCTCTGATTATGATGATGTACTTTGAGTGGGTTGGAAGGACCCTATGACCACTTGTTTTGACTACAAGACACTTGGTAAAGGCTAAAGGCAAAAGTAAAAAATACACAAGGGCTTTTGGACCATAGGAAGGCTAAAGATAAAAGTCAAAAAATACATAAAGACCCTTGGACCACCAAGGAGTCAAAGTGAAAATACATAAAAGGTCTTTAATACCTTAAAGGTGAAAGTCAACGGTAAAAGGAATACAATATTATTATTTTGTTTTGAGTTTTGGTCCGCATCCAGGTGATTCAAGGCTATAAATGAAGATCAACTTCATTTTATTTCCACACACTTGCTCATCATCTAGATCTGCTCTATAGAAGATTTTCGTTGGCTTTGGAAGGGATCTTTGTTTGGTATATGCCCTAGCATGGAGGCTTGTTTAGCTAGGGCATCATCATTTCTTCCTTGCATCTACCCTAAACAACTAAGGCACCATCTCAACTCAAGTACACAGAAGAACAGATCTAGGGCATCACCCTAGTGCACATCTACTTCATGGGCAGCTCCCTTTTGCTAGTCATGGGCAGCTCTCTTTTGCTAGTCATGGGCAACACAAACAGGCACTGTAGACTTCACAGGCAGATTCCTTCCTTGCTCGGGTTGGTTGCAGACATCTTGGGTAGCCTTTCTCCTACTTCGGACAGACCCTAAAGATCATCACATAATCTTGGGCAGGTCCACTCTTCTACTGGGCAACTCCCTTCTTTCTTGTAGGTCCACTCTTTTGTTGGGCAACTCCCTTCTCCTCTCGGGCAGCAGAGAAAGACCACGGGCATGCTGGTTTTCATTATCGGCAACCTCTCTCCAAACTCCGAGCTGCCACAAAGCTACTTTGGGCAACATACAGAGATTCACGGGCTTCCTATAGACTTTGGGTAGGCCAACCCTAACCCTCGACAACCCTACTCTACCCTTAAATAGACCTCAGGTGTTTCGAGGAGCCAAAGAAGGGTTCTGGGCAGGAACATAAATAGTCCGGGCAGAAGTTAACATGCTAGGGCAAGGCTCAGGCAGCATCCCTATAGACTCGGGCATCAACAACAACAACAATGTACATGCAAGCAGGTACAGGCTCGGGCAGACCATCGGGCAGCAGTAGCAGCAACATGGCAGCTCAGTACAGGTATGGGCAGACAGTTACAGATTCGGGCAGGGTTTCGGGCAGGCGGCAGAGGCTTAGTCAGGGCTTCTGGGCAGTTCGGGCAGGCAACGATAGATCTGTATCCGGGCAGCAAGGAAATCATCTCTGGCAGCAGATTTGAGATTTTGGGTAATAGTTGAATTAGGGCAGAAAGCCCTAATTTGGTTTTGTTGTGAAATTCATCATTTGTGGATTTTTATTTGTGGCTCAAACCCATTAGGGTTTGAGAATTCTTGAAGACTCACTCATCTCATTTTAAGAGATGAATTACTAATGCTTTTGGGGTTTTTGTCCTTTAAAGGTTTCCTCGTGAAAACTACCGCGTTTAATGTGTGTGATGTGTTGATGTATCTACTGCACTTGTCTTTTGTTATTTGATAGTGTGCAAAATTTTAAAGTATTCATGCTAATGCTAAAATTCAACACTTAGCTGGCTCAACTACAATACCCCATCTTAACCACTACACCACAAGGCTATTTGTTTTGGCATAACCTATGAAATCCATATTATTTTTCAAGGTAGACATGACTCATTTCTATGTTCCAAATTGATCAATTATCTTAAGATGAGCTTCTTTTTTAGCATATATTCCAAATTGATTAATTATCTTAAGATGAGCTTCCTTTGGTAGAATATTGGAGTTCTTAAATATTTTCCAATTCCCAGCTAAATGGTTATAAGGAGACGAGCTTCTAGATTAAGGAGTAAAATTATGTCTACAAGATCTACGCTCTTTTGAATACGTCCACCTTGTACTAAGAATACTTGTGTCATTTCAAATAATTGTTATCGTTTTTTCTTTTTAATGATTTTTTTTTACCATTAATTATTATTTTTTAAATATGTATAAAGAGTGCGTTAAAAAAGAAAAAGCTTCACATGCAATCTCTTTAAGAACTGTCAAAGTTTAAAATTTGGTTGGTTATCTATCAAAATGCCAATAAGTTTGGAGCATCTCTATAAAGGCATAAAAATACAACAAAAATATTATGTGAAATAAAATATAATAGTCCTAGGCCCAATCATAAACACAATGTCATTAAGCTAAATCGTGGAGTAGCTTAGCATTGTGAGAGGATTGTCATGATTGTTAATCCGTGAAATAAAATATAACGGTTCTAGGCCCAATCATAAACACAATGGCATTAAGCTACGTGTAGTAGCTTAACGTTGTGAGAGGATTGTCATGATTGTTCAGGATTGACCCCAATAAATATCAATGAACTCACCCTTCACGATAGTTGGATCACACCCATCGCCCCCCTAGCTTAAGGGGTTTCTTGGTCTTTGAGATTACGAGAGCCCAAGTTGATACTTATCATTCTTTTGCACAAGAGGAGGCTAGTGGTGCCTCCTTTGCTTTCTCTCCTTGGCAACATGTACAGACAAGGCTTGCTTCGGATCTTTGTCATTGGTGGGAGAATTCCCAAACATGGTTGGGAAGTGCTAGGTGGCTTCCCAATTGGGGCAAGGTGCACCTCCCCAAAAGTTTTACAAATTCCCAAGTTTTTAAATTTCCTTAAATGTTTTTCCTCCATCCATTCTCTCAAGTTAGCTAAATCTCGAGTAACCTTCTAGGGGACTGTCCCTAGAAATTTTTCACATGTTTATTTTTCTTCCACTTTTCATATACCAAGATAATTTGTTTTGCATTTTTTTGAATGCTCTATCTATGAATCTCCACAAAACCAATCCTTTTGATGGTGATGAAAATGATTCATGATCTCTTATTGATGCCATTGTAATATTTTTTAAGGGTGTCTTGTTCCCATCAATTTAGAGTGGGGATGGTAAGATTTTGAATCAATGTTACACCTAAATCTATTATAATGAGGGAAATGTTACTTCGGTTCAAGCTTCCTTTATTTTTGGTTTGCATTACCTCGATCTAAATTATTGGATTGAACTTCTTTTCGTTGTTTGTTTTGCCCCATTTCTAGGAGAATGTCTTGATCATACCTCCCATCGTATTTAGAACTCCTTGAGGAGTTGCACACATAGAGCAAATAAATGTGAGGAAGAACTTGAGAAGATTAACCCTTGTTTGAGGATTTAGTGACCTAGAAGTGCATCCTTTAATCTTATATATTTTAAAATTAGGAGCCAATATGAAGATTCGATTTCAGTGAAACTTATTGTGATGCCTAAACAAATGAGGCAGTTTGAAGAGTTTCCTATTTGGAATTTCAAACCCTAAGCTATTCTTACTATGTCCTTCATAAGGTGTCGGGGTGGAATTTGCACTTGGAAAAGTTCATTTTTTTTAGCTTGAAGCAAAATAAAAGTAATATAGAATTGCACTGAACATGAGGTAGTAAGGGCAAAAGCTAAATGGGTGCTTGGTAGTAATAAGATTCTCACCAATCTAAATATGAAAATAACAAACTATTTTTATGCCCATCACATAAGTAATTTAGAAGTTGGATTTGGCCTAACAAGAAAGTGCCAAGGGTTTCCAAGTGTTGGGGTTTTTAGTTTGTTTCTCTCCATGGTGGCTAATGGAGGAGGGAGCAACTTTGGGTCTTCCTCTAAATCCTTCACTTGTGATGTTTCATTCTTTAAGGCAAATTTTAGTAGCTATGGCAAAAGAGGTGAAATTCTTTTATATTGAAACCTCAATATTAGTGAAAAGTCTAGATCAAATCCCATGCATTGTGGTTCCTCGTTTGACCCCTTGCAAGAAGGCCCTCATGTTCTTAGAGTGCACACTTATTGGTCAATTCAAAGGTTTGTGGCCATAGCCCAAATCAATGGAGATTTTGTTACAAAAGCACTGGGACACCTGATCAAACAGACATTGCAAACCTTCTTCTATAGTAGGGGTTACGATACTTTTATGTTCGAACTTAAAAAAGATAGGACACAATCTTCAAAACCTACCCCTATTTTATTGGCGCTTAGGGAAATAGACTTTAGTCCCAAAGCAGAAATTCTCACAGCAGAAATAGAATTGGTGGTTAATAGACTTTAGTCCCAAAGCAGAAATTCTCACAACAATGCTTGTTTGGTACAAATTCCAAAATGCCCTCTAATATTTTGGGATGACCAAACCTTGATTCATTAGGGAACTCGGTGGGATGATACATATAGATGAACCAAAATTAGGTCAATTTGCTTGTGCTCATATATTTGTGGAAGTTGACTTGGAGAAAGGATTGCTTGAGGCCATCCAACTAAATATGGATGGATGGGTTCATATCCATGCATTGTACTCTGGAAGAATCCCAAGTGTAGCAGATGGCATGAATACATAAACTCAGGAAAGATTGTAAGAAAATCCTAAGTTGACGAGCCCAAACATTCCCCTATTGGACAACTAACCTTCACTAGTGAAAAAAACTTAAAGGAATGAACAAACATTACTAGCTAAGGGAGTCCATGCTAGGCTACACAGAATTGATTCGAAGTATTAAGCTCAAACATATAAGTGGAAGGTACATATGTGTAGGGAACATCGACCCAAAAAAACGATTGAAAGACTTTGTTTTGAATGCACATCCTTTGCGATCACTAATCCCAAGCTTTGAAGTTCAATTGGAATAATTAAAGGTACATGAACTATTTCCCACACGAGAGGAACCAAAAGGTTACGACATGCATGCAAACCCTCTCTTATATATCCCAAATCCCCTCGTTTTGGAGCAAATTCCAAATACAAACGCTATGGTCTCAAATCAATGGACATTGACCCAATAAGCTTGACAACATAGAGTCCTAGTGGTGTCCTCAATTGAAATAGGGCACAACAAATTCAATATGAGGAAGAGATAGAGGAACCAACAACATTGCAAAATATAAGAAGAATGTTGGTTGGTGTCAGTGAGACCCAGGGTTCAACAAGCTTCACCAACAAACACCCTACAGGCGTCAACATTTTCAATACCCTATAAACAAGATAAGGTCTCACCTGAGACGCACACAAGAATTACAGAGACCATCAGATGGGGTGCGTAGGGGAGGATAGGTTTTTACTCTTCATTTGTCTATCTATTCACTTATTCATGCATTCCAATCAATAACAGTTTAAGATTCATCACAAGTTACAATCATATACAAACTTTGCAAGATAATAGGGAACATAATCTCTATTCATCATTAACCAATGTATTTTAAGTTATCAAATAAAAAATTGGAAAACTACTATACACTAACCATTGTATTCCAAGCCATCCATTCAAAGATTGGATAAGTACTGCATGGTAGTAAGGATCCCTCATGTCAAAACCAAATATCTTTCTTTTTACAAATGTAAGTACATTAAAAAAACTATTAGATCATTTGGAAGTTTAATATCATTTTACTTTTAGTCAAATAATTGGAAAAAAGGATTATCATCAGATGTAATCTTTGAATACCAATTTGGTTTCCTTTACAATAGACAAATTCCTGATATTGCAGGATCAACCTATGAAGGATTGCATTCAATCAAATTCCATGAACTTCATGTTGTTGTGATGAAGTTGGACCTAGCAAAATCACATGAAAAAGTGAATTGGTTATGCCTTAGATTGTTATTACATTAACTAGGTATAAATTTGTAGACTGTAGAATGGCTTATAGGGTGCCTTTCATCAACCTCCTTTGTAGTCCTAATCAATGTATCTTCCTTTGGCTTCTTCAATGCATTTTGAGGCCTTCGCCAAGGGTGTCCTTTTCTCCTTTTCTCTCTCTGTTAGTGGTTGGGGTTTAAGTATGTTGATCAAAGAAGTTAGGAGAAGAGGATTAGTTAAAGGAAAATACAAAATTCTGATTATGTGGTTATTTCTTATCTGTTATTTGTTGATGATACAATGCTTTTTGTTCAAGGATCTCTAAGTGAAATCAGAAATATAAAAGAAAATTTGGATATTTATTGCAAAGTTATAGGTATTGATATAGTATGAGGAAGTCTATAATGTTGTTTAATGTTTTATCTTAAGAAGAAAAAACCCAATTCCAAAATTTCTTCTTATGAATCATTTCGATCTCGGTCAAGGTATTACATCTTTAGGCCTTAATCTAAAGTCTAATGATTAGAAGCATGAAGACTGGATATGGTTGCACAATAAAATTAGAAGCTAGAAATTCAATTTAGTGTAATAAATGGTTGTCAAGGGGAGGGAGATTAGTTTTAAAGTATTATTGTGTAATGGATGTCCATTGCACATATTTCAAAAGGTATCATTTAGAAAATTAGAAAAAAAGTGTTTCATTTTCCTTTGGACAACAAAGAGGGAGAAAGAAGGAATACCATTAGTAAAGTGGATAAAAGTGGCAAATCTAAAGGACATTAGAGGAGGGGTTTAAAGAACACACTTTTTCATCTTAGCCCTAGTGGCTAAAAGTTTGTGAAAAGGTAATAAAATCTAAATATTTGTGAAGAATGACCATAGAGGATTGGTTTAGACAGGAAAGGAAGACCTCTCTATGGGGTTCTTTGGTTTGGAAAGCCTTGGTAAGTGTCTTTCCACTAGCTAGAAAGTGGTAAGTTTGGAAGATTGGAAAAGGTAAAACAATGAGAATAGGGTAAGATGATCCTTGGGTTGGATGCAAAGGCAATTATAGAATATTTGAAACTTTGATAAGAGATCTCCATCTCGTGAGGAGTTACTTCAATGGTGGAAGGAATGTATGGTCCCATGGTTGGCAATTAGTAGAGGACTTGAATGGTTGACATTTAGTAGAGGACTTGAATCTGCAAGGGGGTGAAAGTAGAGGAATGGAAACAATATGTAAAAGTTTCAAGTTCTAGATCCATAAAGCTTTATAATCAAGAAGACCTAATCAAGTCTAAGAATTCGGTATCTAGAAAATATACTAGTAAAATTGGATATTCAACAAAGATGGAAGATGAATAGGTTGGGGAAAGAACTTGGTAGTGGTAGATTGTTTGGAATCTAGAAAGTCCATTATTTTTTTCTCTTGTTAGTTTTATATAACAAAAATTTGAGTTGGGAAAATTGGCAAAACATGAACTTGTAGGGTCTTGGGAGATCTATTCTATGCAAGAGTATTGAGGAAATTGTAGAGCACTTGTTTGTTTCTTGCATTTTCTCTAAAGCAATTTGGAATGAGAACCTTCAAATTATAAGTGGTGAGAATAAATGGGATTAGAGGACTCTGGTGGATTGCTTTTACTCATGGAAATAAATAAGTTTGAAAACCTTTCAAGGAACTACAATGTTATGTGATCTGGGACATTTGACTTTCCAAGAATAAAATGATCTTTCAAGGTATTGAGCTGATCCTAGCTCATGTTGCTCACAAAATCAAGAGTGCATGTGTAGGAAATCGAGAATCAACAAAAGAAAAGGCCACTAGAATAATAAAGAAGCATGATGTTAACTTTAAAGAGGCAAGGGGCTTCTTTGGTGGAACTTGTCAAGGAAGCCAAGGTTTGTGTGGGGATGGTGTCCTTATTTTTCGTAACCAATCTCATCATTTCAAGGTGAAGTTAATTGCTAGGAAAGGCACAAATAACCTAGCTGAACTATATGCATTGTGTCTCGTTTTGAAGTCAACAATAGCAAAAGGTTTGAAAAAGGTAAAGTCTCTAGAGACTCCATGCTAATGGTGGATCGAGAACATAATGAGTGTAGAATAAAAATCTTGGTATTAAAGCCTATCATGAACCAAGTCTTGGGAGTTAAAGGGGAACTTTGAAGATCTTTATTTTTCTTATGTTTATCAAGAATTCAACATAATCAGAAACAAATTATCAAAAGAAGCTCTTTCATTGCAGGAGGGGTACCTTTTTGATTAGGAGTTCAGAGGAGGAACTCAATGATCAACTTTTGATAGAGCTATGTTTTGATGTAGAGGTTTTATAAAATTAATGTTTTTTTTTTCGATACCGTATTTGTTTTTGTTTATTGAATATATTTGGAGCCTTAGGGGTGAAAAATGATGATTTAGTTTCTTTTTTTTATGCTACCTTTAGGATTCTTGGAAGGTTGTAATATGTGCTGATGATTTAGTTTCTTTTTTTAGGCTACCTTTTGGAGTCTTGGAAGGTTGTAATACGTGCTCATAAGATAGAAGAACTAGATGCATGATTGACATTTTTTGAGCCTAAAAAGATAGTTGGACGTATATTTTGTATTTAGACTTAAAACATCAAATATAAAGAAATATTTGGAGTGACCTTTTCTATCTCCAAAGTGTAGCTGGTTGGGCCCAAACATATTATTCGAATATACAACTCTGTGCATCAACAATAAATGCAAGGTTATTTACTTCCATGATCTCTTGATCTTTACTTCGTGCAAAAATAGCTCGATGAATCATTGGGAGGAACAGAAGCAGAAGAAGAATGAATCGAGATATCTGAAACTACAAATTAGTAATTATTCACCATAAAGCAATGGATTTTTCAATTTCAGGGGAGACATCCAAATATATTGATAGCTCACAATAATATTACATACGGGCTAATATTACTATATACACCCTGGGTAGGCGTCCTTGGATTGCTGTTGCATGCTCAGCTCCTGTTGCAGCTGCTATTGCCGTTTTCTTGATCTTAGTGTCAATGATTCGTCAATAAGTTCTATTGTTATAGTTTATATTTTGATATTCAAATAGGAATGAAGATAAATTTGTAATCCATTCACTTGATATCATTTTCATACCATTTTCTATCTTTTCTTCTTCTTCTTCTGAGAAGTCAATTAAGAAAATTGTAAAAACATATACCACTTCAAACATTTATAGTAACATACATACACATACACAATTATTTTACACAAGTTGAAAAAAAGCACACATAATCAAAGCATAGAAGAAATAAATGGTAGATTAAAACATAACACATTGTGTTTTGTGAAATTCAATTTATTTTTTTAATTTTAAGTTTGATTTCTATCAATTTTTTTTTGTATTTTAGGTTTTATTTCTTTCCATGTAAATCAAAGAGAAAGAAAGCTATTATTTATAATGACGTGGATTGTTTTATTAATTTATTTTAGAAATTAGATTTCAATATAAATGTTGTATATTTTATTTTTACTTTGTTTTATTTCTTTTCATGTAAATAAAAGAGAAAGAAAAGTATTTATAATGATGTGGATTGTTTTATTCATTTATTTTAGAAATTAAATTTGATTAGAGATGTTATATATTTTACTTTAGTTTTATAGTTGAAGACATGTTTGACAAATGAGATAATGGATTTGTCATTTATAGTTGAAGACATGTTTGACAAATGAGATAATGGATTTGTCACCTAAAGTTATAGGAACAAGCGTGAACATTTCAAAATGTTTTAGATAGAGAAGTATTAGACATTATTTAAAATACTAAACATTATCTAAAATAAAAGAATAACTATGATTAGAAAAATTATTGATCATATTACATTTACACACAATGAGAAAATGTGAAAATATAATTTGAGTGATAGTGTATTCTTATGATTACCTTTTCCTTATTTTGTAGATATGGATACATTGAAAATGCATTTTCTGTTCCAAATATTAACTCAACCTTTTTATTACTAAAATGTTTAAAGGTTAGATATATTCATATTAACAATGGTTGGTATTGGTGTTCAATGCAGATGTATTTTTTAGTTTATTTTATTTATTAATGGTTATTATAAATATTTGTTATTAAATAAGTTTAAAATTAATCTATGCTAACTCATCTTAAATAGATTACTAAATGAATCTTATGCTAAATCAAGGTATATTATTATTTGTATATGCTAAGAATCTTATGATTAGTGGTTTAGAGTTAGTTGAATTTTTGTCTCATGTTTTGATTTGGGATTGGCCATTAAAAAACACAAAAAATTTACATGCATGCTATTCAAAGTTTTTAATGTTTGAGTGGAAAAGAAATCCACAATAAAAATATTTAAATTTTTTTAAAAGAAAAGATAAATTAAAAAAATTAATAATTTAAAAAAGGTTAAAATAATTCTCAAATATAATTTGGAAGGCTTTAAGAAATTTCATAACTATGTGAATTAAAATACCAATCAAAATACTAAATAAATTCATTTGATGATATAGGCACCTATTTATAAATAGATAAGAAAAATAAGATTAAATTACCAAATAAAAGAAATATCTTTTATTTATAAGATATTATAGTAATCTTTTCAAAATACGTATAGTCCAATTTACTTGGACTCTTTTGAAAATAAATATATTTTTATTAAAAAAGAGATTTTCAAATAATTAAATTATAAATTATTATTTTATGATTTTTAATAAAAAAGTTAATTATTCATATAACTATAACAAAATAAATAAATGCAATTGAATAAAGTGTAAATATTTTATAAAATTTTATAAATATACAATATTGTGAAAAGATTATGATTTATTATGTAAATAAAAATAGTATACAAATACAACGTAAAACTTATGAATATGATTTTTTGCATCGAGAGAAGCGAGGTGCTCTTCAGCCTAGTATAGGGAAGATCATGTCAAGTTAGTCACATTATGCCTACCGACATAAATAAAAAAATATAAAAAAATGAAAAATGAAAAATATAAATTACATATCTGTTTAAATAAAATAAAATAAAATAAAATAAATAAACTAGCATAGATCCATTTTAAACCTAGATCTATTAAGTACTCGAAGGGATCCAAGTGGTAAAAAATGTACACCTCAAGAAATTGGATCCCTCTGGGTGTTTGATAGATCCAGGTTTAAAATGGATCTATGCTAATTGCATCGAGAGAAGTTAGGTTCTCTTCAGCCCAGTATGGGGAAGATCATGTCACGTTAGTCAAGTTATGATAGTCCACATAAATAAAAAATATTAAAAAAATATTGAAAAATGAAAAATGAAAAATATAAATTACATATCCACTTAAATAAAATAAAATAAAATAAATAAACTAGCATAGATCCATTTTAAACCTAGATGTATTAAGTATTAGGAGGGATCCAAATGGTAAAAAATGTACACCTCAAGAAATTGGATCCCTCTTGGTGCTTGATAGATCCACTTTAAAATGGATCTATGCTACATTAAATACATTCAAAACAAAGAAAAATTTAATGATAAACTAATAAAAAACATATAAGAAGTAATTAATATTAAAACATAATTTTCTTTTATATAAATTAAGGAGAGTTTCAATTTTTCAAGAATTTTAAAAATCATGGTTGTGTGACTTTTATTTCTATGTAAAAATGAAATTGAATCATTAAACATTCAACATGTTAAAACAAGCATTATTTTTTTTAGACCATAGGAACAACAACCTCCCAAGGGTATATCCAACAACCCGCAAGCCAGATATACCAGTAACTTGTGACTCAGCAGGGGCTGAGACGTCCCGAAGCCCACCGGGGTGAGCCTCTATTCCAGGGGTCGCCTACCCTTCGAGCTTTGTCACAACGGGCCAAATGAACAACCCTACCCCTCGCCGGTTTTGAACCTGTGACCTCCAAGGAGATAACACATGTTCTTAACCATTAGGCCCACTCAAGATGTCCTAAACAAGTATTATTTATTTAAATTCATTGGCAACCATTAAGGTCAATTTATAGATATTGTATATTGAATTTTTACTCAAAGTTTCTCATTTTGTGTTTGTAAATAGCTATACACACTCTTAAGATGAAGTGGGAGGAACTCCCTTTAGAAAGTAAGATCCCTACTTTGTGATCATCATCATGCTTCGATGTTTGTTGATGTTCTAATGTAAGATCCCTACTTTGGGATCATCATCATGAGTCAGAGTCTCTTGATGATGATCCCAAAGTAAGGATTGAAAAGTTGAGATAAAATTTCTTACTTTAAGCAATTCCTCCTACTTTATTTTTCTCATATTCTTTCAAATTTCAGACTGTTATCTTTTTAAAGTTCATTATATATAGATATGAATTTGTTAGTGGCTCTTCAATGTGCTTTAGACTTTATAGATGATTCCATTAAGATTATTTTGTTGACATTTAACCATTTTAATTAAAAATGATGTCATAGTAAGGATTGAAAAGTAAGGATTGAAAAGTCGAGATAAAATTTCTTACTTTAAGCAATTCCTCCTACTTTATTTTTCTCATTTTCTTTCAAATTTCAGACTGTTATCTTTTTAAAGTTCATTATATATAGATATGAATTTGTTAGTAGCTCTTCAATGTGCTTTAGACTTTGTAGATGATTCCATTAAGATTATTTTGTTGACATTTAACCATTTTAATTAAAAATGATGTCATCAATAATTATGGTAAGTCGAGAATATTTCAAAAAAATTAATTCAACAAAATATGCATTCAATTAACCTTTTCTATTTTGATTCAAACACTATAACTTGGAAATTTTTTAACATATAACTTTGATAATATGCTTTTGTTTCTATTTTGATCCAAACTTTATAAACTTTTCACTTATATGCTAATATTGGTTTATTTTTATCACATAGCTTTTGATCCAAACGCTATAAGTTTTTCACTTATATGCTAATATGGTTTTTTTTCATCACACAACCTTCATAATATGTTTTTGTTTTATTTAATGGAATTTTATGGGCCACTTTCAAGGTGACATTTTTGTTTGGAATGCATATTATATTATTTTGAGGTAAGCCCTATGGATGCTTATGTGGGTTTCTTTTTTTAATCATTATTTTATTTTTTTCCAAAATTGGTTGAATTGATTTACATTATCATGGTTGGTTAGGTCTATCTACATTATCATTGTTTGTTTGATAGATCAAAATCATTAGATATGAAATAAATAATAGGATCATTCATGATGGAGGCAAATGTATTGTATTTGGGTAGCAAAGTAGAGGATTTCATACCTATGTTTTTAAGATTGAATCCTAGGATACTTTTTTTAAGAAAGGAAATTTCTAGAGGGTCTCTATATTGGTAGAATTTAATGGGGTTATAAGCAAAGTTTTTTTTGTTCCACCGCTCTATGGAAATGAGTACAAGGGAAGGCAATGACATGATCCAAAATCATCAAACTAATTATTAAGGTGATTTGATGGTGTCACCTAGTACATACAATGTTTGATATGATTATTAATATTGAAGACATTGTTGTACATGCTTATAAATTAGATGCATAGATTAAGAAAGCAAACCTAAACCATCTACCTCATATCATTTAGATTTTTATAACCACACTATCATAAAAACAAATAAATAATAATTGTGAATTAAAATTCATCAACAATAAAAAAAAATAATAATTGTGCATTTATATTCAACAATAAAAAATAATAATCGTGAATTTCTAAAAAATATCAATTAAATTAATAAAATAAAGTATGACACAAAAAGTATTATGAAACTTAAATTTTGTAGTATACAAAAGTTGGGCCAACTATGTAATGTGTTGTCTACATTAAATGACATTAAACCTAGTAACCATGGGATTAAAAACTCATAACATGTTAATCCATTGTATGTCTTTAGAGAGTTCAAATAAACTAAAAATAAGTTAAATGTATAGTCTATGGATTCCACAATTCAATGCTCACATACACCTACTCACTAGGTATGTTGTGATGTTGCCTACTTTTGTGTTGTGTTCATGCATGACCTACTAAGTGATGGCGTTTATATCTCTCTATCTTCCTTCTATATTAGACCACCTTCCTCAAGTCCCCTTTACCTTAGCTTAGATGTGCAACCTCTTAGAGATGTCTAGTGTATGGTTAGGGCCATTTACTACTTTTTGTCTTATACCCTTTGTCCCTTGGTAATTAGTTTGGTTCACTTTGACATTTCAAGGCATTGTTTGAGGTATTTCCTCTCTTAGTGGGTCTAGTCACTGGGCAGAAGATGTTGTTCTGAGATGCCCCATAAGGTTGATCCCCTGGGAGGTGGTTCAAGCCCTTTGACAGCTGGGAGCGTAGACTTCTATGTTGATTCCCTCAAATATACTTTCAAGTTTATATGTCCCAAAAAGAGATACGTAGTCTCTTGTGTTGCATGGGGGAATTGATAGAGTGTTTTTTGAGTCTCTATTGAATATTCATGCTCATATAAGGATTCAAGCAAAAGATCATATTTGAAGTGTAAGTGCTATTGGAAGAATCAGCATGAAGCAAATCAGTGTTGGGCCCCTTCGGACTCTATTAAAGAAAGACATAACTAGAAGAAGTAAAACAAAATAAGAGCCAAGAGGCCGGTAAATCTCTTGAATATGCTCACTGTATTGTAGCACATTGTAATCTTGGAACTAGGTCATCATGACTAGATATGAATATGGAAAGCTATTGAAGCCAAAAGGCTCATTTGCAAGAGTTTACAACTTTTCCTACCTCTCTCAGCATGGAGAGGGTAATATGTCATCCAATTTGTAATGGAATGCTAGATATGGTCATTTGAATTATAACAATATTTGCTTGTTAAGAAAGTATGGTGTCTTTGGTTTTCCCACCATTTCTAGGAAGATGAACAAATGTGATGCATGCATACTAGGAAAACATAGTAAGCGACCATTCCAAGAGTCAAAATTCAGAGCTTGCAGAAAGTTAGGGCTGATTCACTCTATCTTACGTGGCCCCATGCTTATTCCTTCTGCCAATGGTAATAGATACTCATGACCTTTGTTGATGGCTACACTAGAATTTGTTGGGTATAGTTGCTAAAGACAAAATCTGAAACATTTAAAACATTCAAAAATTTGCATGCATGGATAGGAAATAAAGCACAATCTCATATTGGAACACTTTGTACTAATAATGGAAAAGAATAAGGCTTCTAATGCTTTTGAAGACTATCTTCATCAACATGGGATTGCACATCAGGCTTCAATTCCTTACAACCCTCAACAAAATGGTGTGGCAGAAAGAATGAATAGAACCATAATGAATATGCTACTCTCAATGATGTATTTTAAGAATGTAAAGTTGATGTTTTGGGGTGATGCAGTATTGTGTGCAACCTATTTGAGAGATAAAATTCAATATCATGCTCTTGAATACAAGACTCCACATGCCATCGGTGAGGCATCTCATGGTTTTTGGTTCCACTTGCTATGCCTTGACCTAGTTTGGGTGTGTTACAAATGGTATCTGTACTAATGTGTTTTGTTTATGTTATTATATGATGTAAGATAGGTTTATTATGTCCTAACATTATCCTTATGACCTACACATAATAACCTGGATACTTGTCCAAACCATAGTGTGAACCCTAAACTAACTGCCCGTACTTTTTATTAACTCCAATGTCTCAAGTCCTATGAGGTGTTAACTAGGCCACCCATGAAATTAAAATAAAATATTTTCTAAATATTGGATATGTTCCCTCTGATTTGATTGCACGTGAGATTGCATGCATTAGATATATTATTATTATTATTGAATTATTTGTTTAAAGTTTCAACATCCAAATAAATAAGGCTAAAGGGGATATAATTGTATTGGTGTATAGTTTTACAACTATTGAAATTAAATCACGATTTAATAATGAATTTCTCAGTCAAGTTTCCATAACAAAACTCTACAACATCACCAATTAGGTCAAGAGGAGTTAAAGGTTAAGTTTTATAATAATTAAACCCAAAAATTCTTAAGTAAATTTAACAAAAAGCCTTAGTTTAGTCATATTGAACTTAACTTCAAGTTTAAATCCTAGTAACATAGTGATTTTAACTGATAAAAAACTGAATTATGGACCATTCCTCTTCACATGGAGGTTTCGATGCTCGAAATTTGATTCTTTGAAGCACGGCTAGGGTTTTCCTAGCCGTCGCCCTTGGCCTGCGTTCCTTTGGACGGTGTTCAGGCTGCCTGCTTGCCCATGGCCAGTGATCAGGCAGCTGCCCGAAGGCTTCTAACCCGCTTCCTCGAGCTTCTTCCTGCTGTCGTCCGCGAAGTGTTTGCTGGTTGCAACTACTTTTTATGGAGGTTCACAACCAGCTCCAAGCCTTTAAGGCCCTAGTTCAAGCCGCCGCTCCTTAGGCTGCGTCTCTACCTCCCTCCAAGTTCGTGAAAAATCTTGATGAGATCCCCTCTCTGGAGATCTCTCCCTCGGATCCATGCCGAAAATTGCTCACTCTCTTAGAGAAATTCCTCATTGGCAAGTTTACAGGGTTGTGGCCCATACCAAAGGAGGTGGAGCTTTGGATTACAGATCACTGGAACCCTATTTTGCAAGGACATGTCTCTCTATTCGCAACTGGTAGGGGTTATTTTGTTTTTCTGTTTTCGAGTAAAGAAGAATGAGATTTAGTTTTTCGATTGGGTCCTTTCTTCATGGGCTCAAGAGGGCTATTTTTAGCCCCTTGGACTCTAGGTTTTAACCCATAAGCAGAGATTATAGCCGCTCCAGTAAGGGTAAGACTGTCGCATCTCCCACTTCATCTTTGGGGGAAAAGATCTCTTGCGGATATCGGTAATAAGCTAAGGCTCTACTTGGATAGTGTAGATCCAAAAGGGGGTTAGTTTACATGTGCTCGCATTTGCGTAGAGGTAAATCTCGAAGAAGGGCTTCTGGAGGCCCTCAAGATTACTCTAGGAGAATTGAGCCACATCCAAAAACTGGATTATGAGCAGATTCCATTCAAATGCAACTTTTGCCATGTTTATGGCCACTTTTCCAAAAGCTTCCCCAAGCTTTCCGAATCTTAGCAAACATCATCTCCCCCTGCTCCTAAAGAAGCAGAGTTCCAGACAGTCACTAATCGACGCTGACCTCCTCGACAAAAGGACCCTCAAGCTTCTCAGCATAAGGATCTAGCTCCTCAAGATCCTCCTCCTCCTATTGCAACAGTCTCTCCTCCGTTGGAAAACAAAAATAGATTTGAAGTTTTGCATGAAGTCGAAGCTCAAGAATTTGAAGAAGCGGAAGATCCAGTATAGGGCGTGACCCCCCCGGGTCCTCTCGACCCTTCGGAGACATTCGCCGTTTCCCCTGCCATGAAAGAAGCTTCTGCAAGCCTTCCTTCAGGCTCCAAGAGAGATGCCTGAACATTAGACCATGAGACTTCATCCCAAGCGGGACTAGCTTCCTTAGTCCCTTCCTCTGGGTCAGAGGGAAACTCCGATCGTGAAGACTTCTCATCCCCTTCTCCTCTCCTCACCAAAGGGCGAAAGACCAACAAAGAACGTAGGGAAAATGAAGCTGCCTCAAACATTTTCTTGGGCTCTCAGAAGTGGTTGGACCCTTTCAATAAGGGGAATTTTACCTCCCCTTCTAATTAATGTTTTGCTTCTGTACTCTTCTCTGCTCATAGTTCGTGAGAGTTTACTATTGTAAGCAATTTTTGTCTTTTTCCCGAAAAATCTCTAGAAGCAAGTGGTATTTATCTCACAAGATCTTCACAAGGCTAACAATACTATTAGAGGTCATCAACCCTCTTTATTTTGTAATTTTTCAGATTCTGATTTGGTTCACAACTGATTAATGCAACTCTAACCGTTCTTGTATAAAAACAAAACATAGTGAATTTAACTAAAGCCTGCAATTTAGTTAAAATTGAATTAACTTAAAGTTTTAATTTAGTTTCATAATGATTTTAGCTTAAAGATTTTGTTTGGTTAAATATTATAATGAATATATGGGGTTGGTGCTTATTAAGGAGGGGCAATTTCATTGATTAGTTTATAAAAGTATATACATTTTAGGATTTGAATTAATCCAAGTAGTCATCAATAGATGTTTTATTGGATTGGTTGGGATAAGGCCTAGCTAATATGTTATTAGGTGGATTATTTTCAAATAATTATATATTGAAGGATATATTAAGAATCGATAGCAAGGTATATATATATATATTAAATGAATAATTTAGAATTTCCTTGTTAATACGATACATAAATATGTTAATTTTGAGTTACATGGATAAGCATAGTATCTCCTATGCTTAGTGATGTATATAAAGAATGGGTTCTGGATGAGTGGTGAATATTTTATTCAACTCATGTAACTGTCCGGAATGCCTACCTCAAGAGCTATGCAATATGACTATTACATATATGATCTATGTTATTGGTTGTTCTTATATTAGTGTATATATAGGGCCTTGGAATATGCTACCTCCTTTTGTGAAAATTCCATGTATTTTAATGATTCCAATTGCTAGTTTGCAAAGGGAATCCGCCTGGAGTAAACACAACCCCAATCCAAATTGTCTTAATATATTAATTAATTGATATGGTGTTTGGAAATGGCGTCTCCTTGAAGAAAATGCAACCCCCATTCAAATTGTCTTAGTATATATTAATTACTTGGTATGGTGTCTGGAAAGGACGTTTCTCCTCAAGAGGACACATTCCCAACCTCACAACTGTTTGTTTCATTGCTTAATTGGTTATGCATATGCGTTATAAAAATGTATAATTATAAGATATGGTATGGTTATATACATTTGAGTGTATGGAATAATACAATATTACTATGTGTAAGGATATATATGTATATATAGAGTGTATAATGTGTGCATAACATTTGAGTTATAGTGTGTGTTTAGAGGTATGTATGTTTGTATAGACGGTGATATGTATTTTATTATATGCAATGATTATTAGCATTATGTGTATGAAATATCGTGTATATACTATGTATAAGGGTGTACGTAGTGTATGCATTATAGCGTGCGTATCATTGTAGGTAGTTTGGGGTATACCGTAATGCACAATTTATTATATCAAATAATTGTTAGTATTACATGTATGTGATATTCTGTGTCTATATTATACAAATAAGTGTGCACGTATGTAAATGCTAAACATCAGTGACACACACACACACACACACACACACACATATGATATCGTATCATACTGTGGTATAGTATTAGGAAGTGTACATGGGTATATATGTTGTATACGTATTATAAGGTATTTACAATCGATGATGAAAGAATATGTAACCAGAGTGTCGAGTTATGTATACGGGATCATATGATAAGGGTATATAGGTGTGATATAATATAGGAGTACCTACGTGTATACATTTATGATTGTGTTATATGTTTAGAATGACTAGGTAATTATCTTATTGTAGAATATTAGGTAGATGAAACATGCTAAATGCCATTCTAACAACTAGTAGAATGCCCTTAATTAAACACTAAAACCTATTGAACTCATAAAATAATGTGTATTGTAGTTCATTGCTTGTATCAAGAGGAGATAACTAGGACTTCAGTCTGAAGATCTAATATTCCATTGTCCATTATTAAGATTGTTAATCCAAGTACAAATTCACATCTAAATTTAATCTATAAGCTTTAGCATTTAAATCCTTACCATCAAATGTTTAGTATATTAAATTTCATGATTAAAAATAAAATACGTGTACGTATTAAACTACAATATGGGTGCATAAACATGCTACTTTGAACTCTAGATAACATAGGTAAAGCATATTGACTTCACATAATGAGTAGTACAAAATGAAAACTCATGGACATTATGACTTCCTGTCACGTCCCCTCCCCTCTACATCGACATATAAGGGAGGAATGCGACTTCAACTGCTCTCTGATACCAAAATGTAGTGTACTTGCTACTCTGGTATACCACGATGTCATGAACCCGGTGTCCATACACCTGATTGATATGCAGAATAATTTAAAATTTCTCTTTACTATCTCTTTAACACAATCATGAGTCATATACATCCTTTAACATTCATGATTAAGCATAAACATCATTGTAACAGTCGTTTCGCCCTTGAAAAATCCATTCTGTGACCAGAAAAACCTTTTTTGCATAGAACCTATCCTTTTCGCACTCCGCCCTCCACATTCCCCTTTCCGCCTTCCGCTGTGGAATTCGGGAACTAGATACATAATGTGTGATGTAGTCATTTAAACACTTTCCATCTTCCGCCTTTCTCCCTTCTGCCTTTCGTTGCGAAACTCGGGAATCGAAAAACTAGCAAACGACGAAATCCTTTATCCACATTTCCGCCTTTCTGCATTCCAGTACGGAACTCAGGAATCAGAAAACTAACGAACGACGAAATCCTTTATCCACATTCCGCACTTCCACCTTTCGTTGCGGACTTCAAAAATTAGAAAACCCGTGAAACAATCTCTTTGTCTTTCAACTTTTCGCCTTCCGCCTTCCACTGCGGACCTAGAAAGTAAAAAAAAACAACTTTTTGACTTACCCCTTTTCCCATTTTCTGCCTCCTACCTTCCGCAGGAAAATTCCGGGGTGCAGAAAACACACTTTTACCCAGCACTCACATCTGACCATGAGAGGAACTTAATACCCTCACCATGTCAGAATGGCCCAGCCCTTACATCTGACCTTGAATCGTTAGAATGGCCTAGCACTCATATCTGATCATGTGAGAACACATTCCACAGTCATATCAGAATGGCCCTCAGTCCCAGACTGAGCTTTCCTGGTAACTGACCAGGTGCCTCCATTCTCCCAGAGAATGGCATCATCCCTTATATTTGATCAAGTGGGAACCAATCCCTCAATCACATTAGAAAGGCCATGCACTCACATCTGATCATGTAAGACTACATCTCACAGTCATATCAGAAAGGCCCTCAGTCCTAGACCGAGTATTCCTGGTAACTGACCAAGCACCTCCATTCAAAGAATGGCAACAACCCTTATATCTGATCATGTAGGAACCAATCCTACAGTCATATCAGAATGGCTCAACACTCATATCTGACATGGAAGGAACCAATCCTCTCACCATGACAGAATGGCTCAGCCCTTACATCTGACCATGGAAGGAACCAATCCTCTCACCATGTCAGAATGGCTCATGGACTCATCACTTCCCCTTGGAAGGAACCTCGATTTGGAGAACACCAAGCTTCTCCCTGAAGTACTCAAACTTCACTCTGGCTAATGGGTTTGTCAACACATCAGCTATCTGTTCATCCGTCGCAACATACTGGAGCTTCACTGCTCCTCTCTGCACCATATCCCTGATATAGTGATATTTTATCTCGATATGCTTTGACTTGTCATGGAACACCGGGTTCTCCGACAACTTCACACAACTCTGGTTGTCGCAATATATACAAATAGCATCCAACTGGAGATCAAATAAATCACATAGTAGCTGCCTTAGCCATACTGCCTCACAACTAGTTGAACAAGCTGCGACATACTCTGCTTCAGCTGTACTCAGTGCCACAGGGGATTGTTTCCTGCTAAACCAAGAGATCACACCTGATCCCATACTGAAGCAACACCTGGAAGTGCTCTTCCTATCAATGGCACTACCTGCCCAATCTGAATCAACATAAACCTCCAAGTTAATCTTCTGACTTGCCTCATACTTGAGCCCATAATCAACTGTACCCCTCAGGTACCTTGGAATATGCTTTGCAACAATAAAGTGAACATGTATTAGATTTGTTAGGAACTAGCTCAAGGTGTTCACATCAAAGCAAATATCTGGTCTCGTGTTCATCAGGTACATCAAGGACCCAATCATTTGACGATACATCATAGCATTAACCGCTTCTGATGAAGCATCACTCAATAGCTTCCGGTTCGATGCCATAGGTGTGGTCATGGCCTTGCAGTCCATCATTCCGAATCTCTTCAGGACCTCTACCGTATATTTCCCTTGTCCTAGGGAAATTCCATCTGCATTCTGCCACACCTTCATGACTAGAAAATATTGCATCATACCCAAGTCCTTCATTTCGAACTCGGTAGCAAGATTCCTCTTCGTATCAGCAATCAACCCATCCATACCTATTACAAACAGATCATCTACATACAGTAGGTGTCACGTCCCCTTCCCTCAACCGGCGAAGGGAACGCGATGAACGCATCAACACAACCGGGCAAATGGCCCCAAAAACATAAAACAAATGAAAACAATGCTGGAATTAAGCATACACAGATGCAGTTATATTCAATCATACAACGGAAGCAACACAACACATTTCCAGCATTCAACATCAGTATAAATTACAGAGCTGAAGTAAATAGCAGCACTTATCTCTTGATGAAGAATTTCACCCGCAACCAGCTACGTCGTTGCAACGTTCCACCCAACCATAGGCCAGCTTGCTCATCAATCTCTCAGCAATGCTACCACCCTCGAGCTGGGCATGATTC
>LPNX010985176.1:0-18917 GCA_001517045.1 Pseudotsuga menziesii
TCAGCAGCAAGACTCTCAAACAAGTTAGGTTCCAGGAACTGAATGTTCAGCTCGAATTTGTCAGCTTGCTTCCGAATGGCCTCAATTCTGGCCGTGTTCAAACGTACCTATTCCTCCAAGAGCTGCAGCTATACAAGAAGATAGACTACTAGATACCAGGCTGGACCAGTTGAAGATGGTCCCTTCTATGGCCACATAGAAAATCAGGGGTATCCATTCGAATTTGAATAATCTACCATTGGCCCTCCCGAAGATCCTATTCAACATTAGAGCTATGAATCTGTACGGGGCTCTAAGGGTGGCTGTGTCATAATCTTTAGTAGCTCTATGTCTGTAGAGCTTCCCTGGTAATAGCATCCTCCTCATGGTTTCTATCAAATCCATCCTGAGATTGTCCAACCACTCATTGGACAAGAAAACTTGAGGCTCAGGCAAGTGGTAGGCTAAGTCTACATATCCAGGGCTAAAGGAAGCATAGCCCTGACCTTCAACATTACAGATAAGCATTGAGCCATGGTTTGTGTGTGGCAGGATCCACCTCATTAACTCAGCACATGGAAACATCTCCGACCTGGTGGCAACCTTCATAATTGCAGATTTTTCTATGTTTGCGTAGATGTGTTCCTCCTCTAGGCCCATATCTGGGACTTCCCTGCGGGAAATCAGCCTGTGTATGTCCCCCCACTTATACTCAGGGCCCACCCCTGTGACACACTGTGTATCCTCATATATGTACTCAGTTGGTAGGACGACCTCTATTGCTGTTTGCTCTTCTACCACAGGGGCCTTCTTTTTCTGTCTTCTGGACATTTTGAAATCCTCCTGCAATGTAAACATCATGATATTAAACAATTCAAATTTGTGAACATTAAGAAGCAGTTTATTCTTTTCCATTGTCTATGTGACTATAATGATATCAGATATAGGCTCTTCAAATTAAAGGATCTGAACTAGTCATGCAATCTTTTGAGCTGTGCTATTCTCTTGCATCAATGTGTATGTAAGAGAGTAACCCTCACATGCATGCACAACCAATCTATACACTGACTATCTGAAACTATTAGCACAACGACTTAGACTATTTCTGCAATATAGCCAGCAAAGTCCTAATGCTGCGGGATTAAAATTAGAATTATTTATCCCATGGCCTATTATCAAAAATACATGATTTCAAAGGATGCCATTAAAAAAAATAACATGCAGTGCAAAAGCATAACTCTCAAATGCAGGGCACATGACTGCAAAAGATTCGAATTCAAACATGGCTCTATGGCAAAACTCATGTTATCGCAGGTATGGCTTTACATTGTTTCGACTATCAACCGCGGGATTCCAAAACAAATCCTCGCACAAGGGAACCCCACCAGTGTCATTACTCATTCTACCCCCGAAACTTTGAATAAGGACTGCGGCACGACCCTAGGGTTTCACGGTGGCCGACAATGGTGAACTGCGCGGCGCGGAGGCTAAGGTTAGGGCTTGAGGAAAGGGAAACACATAGGGGAATCGACCAACCGGGTGTCTATCATGAAAAATCCGGCGAAAACCCCATCCAAGACGTTTAAGGACCTCATCATACAAGAACTGAACCAGGTGCAGGCGGCATAACGGCCGCCTGCACCGTGTCTTCCTCTACCGCTAAGTGCGAACTAAAATGGAGGATGCAAAGGAAACGCGGGCTTTTAAAGAAAAAACCCCCCCTTCTTACCGCACAAGCTATCCAACCCCAAAATGATAAACGCGGGCGCAACTACTAAGAAACGAAAACGACAACCCTAGCCGTGGGTATAAAAACACCGTTTGTGAGCGAAACGGAACTACGGGCCGTAATTTTGACACTACTCCACACAGCACAAGTCGTCCATACCAAACCGAGAAAAAGGAGGGTAAAGATCCTACCTGGCAGTAGCGCGCAACTGAAGTGGCGACCACGATGGAGCACTCAATCAACAGCTGGACGCGGGTACCGGTACGATGCTCCCACAAGACTCGCGAGCTCGACAGCGTTGACAGCTTGGGCGCGATAAAACAACAATAAAAATCCAAAAACACGCCCTCGTATATATAAAGACCTCACACGTGTGACAAGTCAACTCAGTCGGAGCGGACGCGAGAGTTATATCAGGCGACACAACTCAGCCCTCTCCGCAACGGCGGACCATCCTCATCATTAAATCACCCGCAACACAAAACATAAGTCATGCGATCAAAAACGTGGTCGGGTGGCGGTAGATACACTGGTCGGATGACCAAGAGTTTGGCCGCCCCCGCAACGGCGAATCATCCTCCATACTTCATTGTCCGCACGAGGAAAAAGATACTCTACATAGCAAGGGTCGGTGGTATACAGCATCTCCGGACTTCCCATTGATCCGCAACGGCGGCGAGGGCAGAGTTCATCCCCCTCTGATGCGGCATGAAGACAACGCCCGCAACAGCCACAAAAGCTTACCACCCGCAACGGCAAGACGAAAAGATTAACCCCCGCAACAATCGGCGCACAAACATGACAACCAAGAATTGGAACCTACCCGCAACGTCGGTCGCGATAAAATTCAAGCAGACTTGAACAGCACCCGCAACGACGGGCTCGACACACTCAACCAAGAGTTCAAAGGTACCCGCAACGGCAGAGCGGAAAATAAAATTAGGAGCTGAAGAACACCCGCAACGGCGGGACAGCTAAAAGAAAAACCTCCCGATATAAGAAAACTTTGAAACGAAGGCTTTAACAAGTTTTGTAAAACAGCAAGGTGCTCAATTTAAGATGGAAATTAAGGCGTGAAATGAGGAAAACCAAGTGATTTGTGGCAATCAAAATGTCTGGGAGACGCTTTAAAAAACCAAAAGCCAAAATCAAATACGCTGCAAACAAGAGGAAATCTGACTAATTCAAAGTAAAGGAGGGTCCCAAAATTTTAGAATTTTGGGAAAATTGTTGCAGCCGCAACAATTGGCAACTACCTGGTGAACCCCAGATCTCTGGATCAACTTTCTTTCTAATCTTGAAACTGCATGAATTAAAACTGAAATCTTCTAGACATATGCATTCCTAAGCCAATCTAATTATGCATCGAATTCATTATAAGAAGCCTCTCTTTTCAGGAAAGGGTAACACCAGCAGTGTTTCAGGTCTGAATAACTATTGGGAGGCCTTGAAATAAATGGAGTTCATTTAACCTGCCCTTTGGGGTTTACAGCTTCGACACCACAGGATTTTGACAGAAACTGAATAGTATTACCCTTTTGTTCCTCATTCCCATGCCATTTTGTACTTTTGCTTTCTGAACTTTAGTTCTTTGGTATGAGTCCTCCTGCGGGCCTTTCTTACTGAATTTTATTTTAAATTCAGGATCCTATATCCCATAGTATCCTTTTGTGTGAATGATATATTTTATATTTCAATTCACGGACGGAGAGGATCTTGTGGCCATTCGTTACTTTATGCTTTGAGACTTATGCCTTTTTGTAGCTTTGCTCAGATATGTTTTGTTTCTTTTTTGGAAGAAGTGACTCCTAAGAGATTTTAGCCCTTTTCTTAATTCATGGCATGGGATCATTTATATATGATAAACTGCCTCACTCTGTTTCCTTCCTGCGGGCCTAGTGCTGTCACCCCTTTGGGTATTTAAGATGTGAAGTGGATGGAGCCTCTAAATAGTACTTCAAACCCTTTTTACTTCTGAGTTATTTACAGGGATTAGGTAAGACTTCAAATGAGTGCACTGCCTGTTAGGAATACAACTGCTAGAAGATTATTTGCACTTTAAAACACAGTCCTCTTGCTCAGGATTTTAGTTAATACAGACCTCTGATGTTTCCATTGCATCCAAAAGTTTGCCTCTTATTCAAAAACAAAAGATAACTAGCAAAACCGTAAGAAAATAACAGCATAACAAGAAAGAAAGCATTAAAGTACTAAAACCAAGAAAGCATTTAGCATTAGTAAAACATCGCAATTTATTTATGTACAAAAGAAAACAGCAAAACAAAAATTCGCCCATCCAAAAAATTTTCCAAGTTAAAGAACTAGGAATGAGCGGGATTTCAGACCTGAATTGTCTAACCATGGTCCAGCTGTGCAGTTATTGAGATGGAACCCATATCTAAAATTCTGCAATCATTTCTTTCAGCCTGAGGGAGTTGAAGGAGCTCAGGCTGAATGTCCTTCCTAAGACTGGCCCCTTTTGATAAGTGATGTTCTAGCTTAAGCTCAGTAAGATAGTTTCCCAAAACAGAGTCAGCAGATTCGTTTCCTTCCCCCAACTCAGTGACATTGTTTTTCATAAAAGGCTCTCTTAGAATATTAATCAGGTTTGGGCTGCCCTTCTGGGGTAACCACAAATGAGACCAATCTGAAGCAAAGTATCCGTTTAGTCTCGCTGTCCAGTCTCGGTTTAAAATCATCCCATAACCATCAGGAATGTCTGCTATTATGATGTCAATGTAATGGCATATCCTTTTGTTCGCAGACAGCTGAATCATCACGTTCTCCATCTCTCCTACTACCTTGACACTGGTTTTGTCAAGTTGCGTGACATCCCAAAGAGTAGGTTTTATCTGACCATTGAGTTTTTTGCAGACTATCAGGGGCATGACATTCATGGATGATCCAGAATCTATCAAACAATTATGGACATTATGATTTAAAATTTCAAGAGTCACAAGGAAAGGTGGAGCGCTGGTTTTCATTGTCTCGATGAGCTCAATCTTTTCTTCTACAGGTTGGTTTGTCGTGGGCAGCTCCTCTTTAAGTTTGCCAGCTTTGCTTTCTTCACAATCTCCTAATGGTTTAATGAGTGGCTCTGTTTCCTTCTTATCATGAATATCTTTAGGTGAGTCATCTTTAGCCTTCACATCGGCCTGCCCCTCGACTTCTTCTTGTGAATCTTGACCTTTTTACATTCTTGCATTATTCTTGATGGTCAAGTTTTCATCTTGTGTGGTTGTAGGGGTGTATCGAGATTTGAGAGCATTTTCTTCAATGTTAAACAACGAAACTCCATTCCATGAAAACATAGTATCATCCTCTGTCTTTTCTATGGTCTGTTTTTCTTTTACCTGTTTGTCATTGTCTCTAGTCAACTCTGGGTCCAACAGCTTATTCATCACCCGTGTCATTGAATGTATCCATTGAGGGCATTTCTTCTCAGAGTGGGGTAGTTGGTGAAAAGTACAGAAATCATCCCCTCCTACCTCTGTTATGTTCACTGATGCCAAATTTGGAGGGGGAACTTGCCATTGGTTGTCATCCTCTTTTCTGGGATTGGGAGGCTTATTGGTTATTTGAATATCCCTTTCTTTCTCCAACTCTACAACTCGGTTGGACAACTCCTGAAGCACCTTCATCATCTCATGATAATCATATGGCCAGCCTTCTCTAGGTTTGGACAGCAATGAGATTCTTTTTACAGCGGTTTTCTCTTCAACTGAGTCAGGATAATCTCCTATACTCTCACTTTCAGCCTCTACTCTTTTAGCCTCTTGATAGGTTTCTGCCAGTGTAGTCTTGACCTTCATTTTGGCAAACATGGCCAACTCAGGACCTAGGGCTGAGGTATAATACTCAGTTAAAACTTTGTCTGAAGGTCTGTCCACAACAGAATTTTTTTTTAAGTACAGTGAAAATCTCTGAGTGAAACTTCGTACTTTTTCATTCTTCTCTTTCCTCAATAAACCAAGTCCTTTCATCAACGAGGCATGTGCCTTCTGGGTTGTGTATTTATTTCTGAAAATTCTTTCAAAAGTATCCCAATCAGGAATGGAATTTACAGGTAGCCCAAAATACCAGGAGGCTGCTACTCCTTTCAGAGTACGAGCAAAAAGTCTACACACCACATCTTCATGCTCTCCAGCCCTTAGCCCTTCTAACGCCAGGTAAAAGCTTTGAAGGTGATCATCTACAGCAATATGGTCCGCAGGATCAAACTTAGGTAAAAGTTTGTCAAAGGCTTGCGGTAAGTTGTGTAAAGGAGGATTCAAGTTAAGAGGTGACCTAGCCTTCCATGCTGGCAAAGGGTTAGGTTGATTCCCAGCCATGAGCACATGTGAACGAGTAACACTAGAAATACAAGGCTTCAAGGATAGGACAAGAAAACTTAAACTTCGAGTTAGGCTGAACTTTAAAACATCTGCTGGTAGGATAGTCTCGGGAAAACAAATTCCACGGCCAGCCCTTTTCTGGCGGCCCTCCTTCTAGCGCCAAAAAACTATTCAGGCCTGGAAATTCGCAGGCCGCAACAGTAAGGGATTCTCCCCAATCAGCGTTCCCAACTAGCCCGCTGACTGTTTGGTATAGGGAATCCGTCCTGTTTGCGGTCCGACTACCGTAGGTCAAAGTAACACAAAGGTTTACCGGTTGCGGCCCAGTCCACCGGAATTTGTATTTTGAATTAATGTATGCAATGCATATGCCTACCTTAACCATGCAGGGTGATAAAGATGCAAGGAATGACACAATGTGCTGCGCAGGTTCTTACCTCTCGTCTTATGTTCACAACACCTAAACCACATATGCAATCAGGAAATAAAACAACTAACAATCTAAACACCTAACTATCTATCCCCGGGGAGCCAGAAAAGATTATTAATGAGTAATGCATTATCTCCATGTATGATAAACACAATTACAGGTAGCTGATATTCATGTCTACATCACATGAACCAGAATATATTCTAACAATCAGATATCTAACTGTTATATGAAACACAAGCATTACTCTAAATGAATTTTCCACAAAACAAATCAGAAACCATTCAACAAGACATAAGTCACTGAGTTAGAACGATCTCACGATTATGGACACAAGCCGAAAAAACAAAGTAGTTCATCTTTTCGCCATCCATTTAGTATCATTTGGAAACTTCATATATCTTTCTCCAACAGGCAAACTAAAATCTTTATTGCAAAAGGAAGTAGTTCTTCTTACAATAGTTCCTCCAGTCTTACTGGGAAAAATCCCTTTACTTGTCTATCTTCCCTAGTTTTATACAAAAAGCAAAATTGGTTGGGTTTCCCAAAGTGACCTTTGGGCTCCCCAACGTTTCAATTTCCTACAACCTTTTACAAATTATTTAAACATACAAAAGTTGACCGGTCCTTCTCATGAGGAGGGTCCCGCTTGATCTTCCAAGAACTTTCTCCATGCTGCTGCTTCAGCAGCAAGACTCTCAAACGAGTTAGGTTCCAGGAACTGAATGTTCAGCTCGAATTTGTCAGCTTGCTTCCGAATGGCCTCAATTCTAGCCGTGTTCAAACGTACCTGTTCCTCCAAGAGCTGCAGCTATACAAGAAGATAGACTACTAGATACCAGGCTGGACCAGTTGAAGATGGTCCCTTCTGTGGCCACATAGAAAATCAGGGGTATCCATTCAAATTTGAATAATCTACCATTGGCCCTCCCGAAGATCCTATTCAACATTAGAGCTATGAATCTGTACGGGGCTCTAAGGGTGGCTGTGTCATAATCTTTAGTAGCTCTATGTCTGTAGAGCTTCCCTGGTAATAGCATCCTCCTCATGGTTTCTATCAAATCCATCCTGAGATTGTCCAACCACTCATTGGACAAGAAAACTTGAGGCTCAGGCAAGTGGTAGGCTAAGGCTACATATCCAGGGCTAAAGGAAGCATAGCCCTGACCTTCAACATTACAGATAAGCATTGAGCCATGGTTTGTGTGTGGCAGGATCCACCTCATTAACTCAGCACATGGAAACATCTCCGTCCTGGTGGCAACCTTCATAATTGAAGATTTTTCTATGTTTGCGTAGATGTGTTCCTCCTCCAGGCCCATATCTGGGACTTCCCTGCGGGAAATCAGCCTGTGTATGTCGCCCCACTTATACTCAGGGTCCACCCCTGTGACACACTGTGTATGCTCATATATGTACTCAGTTGGTAGGACGGCCTCTATTGCTGTTTTCTCTTCTACCACAGGGGCCTTCTTTTTCTGTCTTCTGTACATTTTGAAATCCTCCTGCAATGTAAACATCATGATATTAAACAATTCAAATTTGTGAACATTAAGAAGCAGTTTATTCTTTTCCATTGTCTATGTGACTATAATGATCTCAGATGTAGGTTCTTCAAATTGAAGGATTTGAACTAGTCATGCAATCTTTTGAGCTGTGCTATTGTCTTGCATCAATGTGTAAGTAAGAGAGTAACCCTCACATGCATGCACAACCAATCTATACACTGACTATCTGAAACTATTAGCACAATGACTTAGACTATTTCTGCAATATAGCGAGCAAAGTCCTAATGCTGCGGGATTAAAATTAGAATTATTTATCCCATGGCCTATTATCAAAAATACATGATTTCACGGGATACCATTAAAAAAAATAACATTTAGTGCAAAAGCATAACTCTCAAATGCAGGGCACATGACTGCAAAAGATTCGAATTCAAACATGGCTCTATGGCAAAACTCATGTCATTGCAGGTATGGCTTTACATTGTTGCGACTATCAACCGCGGGATTCCAAAACAAATCCTCGCACAAGGGAACCCCACCAGCGTCATTACTCATTCTACCCCCGAAACTTTGAATAAGGACTGCGACATGACCCTAGGGTTTCACGGTGGCCGACAATGGCGAACTGCGCGGCGCGAAGGCTAAGGTTAGGGCTCGAGGAAAGGGCAACGCATAAGGGAATCGACCAACCGGGTTTCTATCATGAAAAATCCGGCGAAAACCCCATCCAAGACGTTTAAGGACCTCATCATACAAGAACTGAACCAGGTGCAGGCGGCATAACGGCCGCCTGCACCGTGTCTTCCTCTACCGTTAAGTGCGAACTAAAACGGAGGATGCAAAGGAAACGCGGGATTTTAAAGAAAACCCCCCCCCTTCTTACCGCACAAGCTATCCAACCCCAAAATGATAAACGCGGGCGCAACTACTGAGAAACGGAAACGACAACCCTAGCCGTGGGTATAAAAACACCGTTTGTGAGCGAAACGGAACTACGGGCCGTAATTTTGACACTACTCCACACAGCACAAGTCGTCCATACCAAACCGAGAAAAAGGAGGGTAAGATCCTACCTGGCAGTAGCGCGCAACTGAAGTGGCGACCACGATGGAGCACTCAATCAACAGCTGGACACGGGTACTGGTACGATGCTTCCACAAGACTCGCGAGCTCGACAGCGTTGACAGCTTGGGCGCGATAAAACAACAATAAAAATCCAAAAACACGCCCCCGTATATATAAAGACCTCACACGTGCGACAAGTCAACTCAGTCGGAGCGGACACGAGAGTTATATCGGGCGACACAACTCAGCCCTCTCCGCAACGGCAGACCATCCTCATCATTAAATCACCAGCAACACAAAACATAAGTCATGCGATCAAAAACGTGGTCGGGCGATGGCAGATACACTGGTTGGATGACCAAGAGTTCGGCCGCCCCCGCAACGGCGAATCATCCTCCATACTTCATTGTTCGCACGAGGAAAAAGATACTCTACATAGCACGGGTCGGCGGTATACAACATCTCCGGACTTCCCATTGATCCGCAACGGTGACGAGGGCAGAGTTCATCCCCCTCCGATGCGGCATGAAGACAACGCCTGCAACAGCCACAAAATCTTACCACCCGCAACGGCAAGATGAAAAGATTAACCCCCGCAACAATCGGCGCACAAACATGACAACCAAGACTTGGAACCTACCCGCAACGTCGGTCGCGATAAAAGTCAAGCAGACTTGAACAGCAACCGCAACGGCGGGCTCGACACACTCAACCAAGAGTTCAAAGGTACCCGCAACGGCGGAGCGGAAAAGAAAATTAGGAGCTGAAGAACACCCACAACGGCGGGACAGCTAAAAGAAAAACCTCCCGATATAAGAAAACTTTGAAATGAAGGCTTTAACAAGTTTTGTAAAACAGCAAGGTGCTCAATTTAAGATGGAAATTAAGGCATGAAATGAGGAAAACCAAGTGATTTGTGGCAATCAAAATGTCTGGGAGACGCTTTAAAAAACCAAAAGCCAAAATCAAATACGCTGCAAACAAGAGGAAATCTGACTAATTCAAAGTAAAGGAGGGTCCCAAAATTTTAGAATTTTGGGAAAATTGTTGCAGCCGCAACAATTGGCGACTACCTGGTGAACCCCAGATCTCTGGATCAACTTTCTTTCTAAGCTTGAAACTGCATGAATTAAAACTAAAATCTTCTAGACATATGCATTCCTAAGCCAATCTGATTATGCATCAAATTCATTATAAGAAGCCTCTCTTTTCGGGAAAGGGTAACACCAGCAGTGTTTCAGGTCTGAATAACTATTGGGAGGCCAAAATAAATGGAGTTCATTTAACCTGCCCTTTGGGGTTTATAGCTTCGACACCACAGGATTTTGACAGAAAGTGAACAGTATTACCCTTTTGTTCCTCATTCCCATGCCATTTTGTACTTTTGCTTTCTAAACTTTAGTTCTTTGGTATGAGTCCTCTTGCGGGCCTTTCTTACTGAATTTTATTTTAAATTCAGGATCCTCTATCCCATAGTATCCTTTCGTGTGAATGATATATTTTATATTTCAATTCACGGACGGAGAGGATCTTGTGGCCATTCGTTACTTTATGCTTTGAGACTGATGCTTTTTTGTAGCTTTGCTCAGATATGTTTTGTTTCTTTTTTGGAAGAAGTGACTCCTAAGAGCTTTTAGCCCTTTTCTTAATTCATGGCATGGGATCATTTATATATGATAAACTGCCTCACTCTGTTTCCTTCCTGCGGGTCTAGTGCTGTCACCCCTTTGGGTATTTAAGATGTGAAGTGGATGGAGCCTCTAAATAGTACTTCAGACCCTTTTTACTTCTGAGTTATTTACAGGGATTAAGTAAGACTTCAAATGAGTGCACTGCCTGTTAGGAATACAACTGCTAGAAGATTATTTGCACTTTAAAACACAGTCCTCTTGCTCAAGATTTTAGTTAATATAGACCTCTGATGTTTCCATTGCATCCAAAAGTTTGCCTCTTATTCAAAAACAAAAGATAACTAGCAAAACCGTAAGAAAATAATAGCATAACAAGAAAGAAAGCATTAAAGTACTAAAACCAAGAAAGCATTTAGCATTAGGAAAACATCGCAATTTATTTATGTACAAAAGAAAACAGCAAAACAAAAATTCCCCATCCAAAAAATTTTCCAAGTTAAAGAACTAGGAATGAGCGGGATTTCAGACCTGAATTGTCTAACCATGGTCCAGCTGTGCAGTTATTGAGATGGAACCCATATCTAAAATTCTGCAATCATTTCTTTCAGCCTGAGGGAGTTGAAGGAGCTCAGGCTGAATGTCCTTCCTAAGACTGGCCCCTTTTGATAAGTGATGTTCTAGCTTAAGCTCAGTAAGATAGTTTCCCAAAACAGAGTCAGCAGATTCGTTTCCTTCCCCCAACTCATTGACATTGTTTTTCATAAAAGGCTCTCTTAGAATATTAATCAGGTTTGGGCTACCCTTCTGGGGTAACCACAAATGAGACCAATCTGAAGCAAAGTATCCGTTTAGACTCGCTGTCCAGTCTCGGTTTAAAATCATCCCATAACCATCAGGAATGTCTGCTATTATGATGTCAATGTAATGGCATATCATTTTGTTCGCAGACAGCTGAATCATCACGTTCTCCATCTCTCCTACTACCTTGACACTGGTTTTGTCAACTTGCGTGACATCCCAAAGAGTAGGTTTTATCTTACCATTGAGTTTTTTGCAGACTATCAGGGGCATGACATTCATGGATGATCCAGAATCTATCAAACAATTATGGACATTATGATTTAAAATTTCAAGAGTCACAAGGAAAGGTGGAGCACTGGTTTTCATTGTCTTGATGAGCTCAATCTTTTCTTCCACAGGTTGGTTTGTCATGGGCAACTCCTCTTTTAGCTTGCCAGCCTTGCTTTCTTCACAATCTCCTAATGGTTTAATGAGTGGCTCTGTTTCCTTCTTATCATGAATATCTTTAGGTGAGTCATCTTTAGCCTTCACATCGGCCTGCCCCTCGACTTCTTCTTGTGAATCTTGACCTTTTGACATTCTTGCATTATTCTTGATGGTCAAGTTTTCATCTTGTGTGGTTGTAGGGGTGTATCGAGATTTGAGAGCATTTTCTTCAATGTTAAACAGCGAAACTCCATTCCATGAAAACATAGTATCATCCTCTGTCTTTTCTATGGTCTGTTTTTCTTTTACCTGTTTGTCATTGTCTCTAGTCAACTCTGGGTCCAACAGCTTATTCATCACCCGTGTCATTGAATGTATCCATTGAGGGCATTTCTTCTCAGAGTGGGGTAGTTGGTGAAAAGTACAGAAATCATCCCCTCCTACCTCTGTTATGTTCACTGATGCCAAATTTGGAGGGGGAACTTGCCATTGGTTGTCATCCTCTTTTCTGGGATTGGGAGGCTTATTGGTTATTTGAATATCCCTTTCTTTCTCCAACTCTACAACTCGGTTGGACAACTCCTGAAGCACCTTCATCATCTCATGATAATCATATGGCCGGCCTTCTCTAGGTTTGGACATCAATGAGCTTCTTTTTACAGCGGTTTTCTCTTCAACTGAGTCAGGATAATCTCCTATACTCTCACTTTCAGCCTCTACTCTTTCAGCCTCTTGATAGGTTTCTGCCAGTGTAGTCTTGACCTTCATTTTGGCAAACATGGCCAACTCAGGACCTAGGGCTGAGGTATAATACTCAGTTAAAACTTTGTCTGAAGGTCTGTCCACAACAGAATTTTTTTTTAAGTACAGTGAAAATCTCTGAGTGAAACTTCGTACTTTTTCATTCTTCTCTTTCCTCAATAAACCAAGTCCTTTCATCAACGAGGCATGTGCCTTCTGGGTTGTGTATTTATTTCTGAAAATTCTTTCAAAAGTATCCCAATCAGGAATGGAATTTACAGGTAGCCCAAAATACCAGGAGGCTGCTACTCCTTTCAGAGTACGAGGAAAAAGTCTACACACCACATCTTCATGCTCTCCAGCCCTTAGCCCTTCTAACGCCGGGTAAAAGCTTTGAAGGTGATCATCTACAGCAATATGGTCCGCAGGATCAAACTTAGGTAAAAGTTTGTCAAAGGCTTGCGGTAAGTTGTGTAAAGGAGGATTCAAGTTAAGAGGTGACCTAGCCTTCCATGCTGGCAAAGGGTTAGGTTGATTCCCAGCCATGAGCACAGGTGAACGAGTAACACTAGAAAGACAAGGATTCAAGGATAGGACAAGAAAACTTAAACTTTGAGTTAGGCTGAACTTTAAAACATCTGTTGGTAGGATAGTCTCGGGAAAACAAATTCCACGGCCAGCCCTTTTCTGGCGGCCCTCCTTCTAGTGCCAAAAAACTATTGAGGCTTGGAAATTCGCAGGCGGCAACAGTAAGGGATTCTCCCCAATCAGCGTTCCCAACTAGCCCGCTGACTGTTTGGTATAGGGAATTCGTCCAGTTTGCGGTCCAGCTACCGTAGGTCAAAGTAACACAAAGGTTTACCGGTTGCGACCTGGTCCACCGGAATTTGTATTTTGAATTAATGTATGCAATGCATATGCCTACCTTAACCATGCAGGGTGATAAAGATGCAAGGAACGACACAATGTGCTGCACAGGTTCTTACCTCTCATCTTATGTTCACAACACCTAAACCACATATGCAATCAGGAAATAAAACAACTAACAATCTAAACACCTAACTATCTATCCCCGGGGAGCCAGAAAATATTATTAATGAGTAATGCATTATCTCCATGTATGATAAACACAATTACAGGTAGCTGATATTTATGTCTACATCACATGAACAAGAATATATTCTAACAATCATATAACTAACTGTTATATGAAACACAAGCATTACTCTAAATGAATTTTCCACAAAACAAATCAGAAACCATTCAACAAGACATAAGTCACTGAGTTAGAATGATCTCACGATTATGGACACAAGCCGAAAAAACAAAGTAGTTCATCTTTTCGCCATCCATTTAGTAGCATTTCGAAACTTCATATATCTTTCTCCAACAGGAAAACTAAAATCTTTATTGCAAAAGGAAGTAGTTCTTCTTACAATAGTTCCTCCAGTCTTACTGGGAAAAATCCCTTTACTTGTCTATCTTCCCTAGTTTTATACAAAAAGCAAAATTGGTTGGGTTGCCCAAAGTGACCTTTGGGCTCCCCAACATTTCAATTTCCTACAACCTTTTACAAATTATTTAAACATACAAAATTTGACCGGTCCTTCTCATGAGGAGGGTCCCGCTTGATCTTCCAAGAACTTTCTCCATGCTGCTGCTTCAGCAGCAAGACTCTCAAATGAGTTAGGTTCCAGGAACTGAATGTTCAGCTCGAATTTGTCAGCTTGCTTCCGAATGGCCTCAATTCTGGCCGTGTTAAAACGTACCTGTTCCTCCAAGAGCTGCAGCTATACAAGAAGATAGACTACTAGATACCAAGCTGGACCAGTTGAAGATGGTCCCTTGTGTGGCCACATAGAAAATCAGGGGTATCCATTCGAATTTGAATAATCTACCATTGGCCCTCCCGAAGATCCTATTCAACATTAGAGCTATGAATCTGTACGGGGCTCTAAGGGTGGCTGTGTCATAATCTTCATTAGCTCTATGTCTGTAGAGCTTCCCTGGTAATAGCATCCTCCTCATGGTTTCTATCAAATCCATCCTGAGATTGTCCAACCACTCATTGGACAAGAAAAGTTGAGGCTTAGGAAAGTGGTAGGCTAAGGATACATATCCAGGGCTAAAGGAAGCATAGCCCTGACCTTCAACATTACAGATAAGCATTGAGCCATGGTTTGTGTGTGGCAGGATCCACCTCATTAACTCAGCACATGGAAACATCTCCAGCCTGGTGGCAACCTTCATAATTGCAGATTTTTCTATGTTTGCGTAGATGTGTTCCTCCTCTAGGCCCATATCTGGGACTTCCCTGCGGGAAATCAGCCTGTGTATGTCCCCCCACTTATACTCAGGGTCCAACCCTGTGACACACTGCGTATCCTCATATATCTACTCAGTTGGTAGGACGGCCTCTATTGCTGTTTGCTCTTCTACCACAGGGGCCTTCTTTTTCTGTCTTCTGGACATTTTGAAATCCTCCTACAATGTAAACATCATGATATTAAACAATTCAAATTTGTGAACATTAAGAAGCAGTTTATTCTTTTCCATTGTCTATGTGACTATAATGATATCAGATATAGGCTCTTCAAATTAAAGGATCTGAACTAGTCATGCAATCTTTTGAGCTGTGCTATTGTCTTGCATCAATGTGTAAGTAAGAGAGTAACCCTCACATGCATGCACAACCAATCTATACACTGACTATCTGAAACTATTAGCACAACGACTTAGACTATTTCTGCAATATAGCAAGCAAAGTCCTAATGCTGCGGGATTAAAATTAGAATTATTTATCCCATGGCCTATTATCAAAAATACATGATTTCATGGGATGCCATTAAAAAAAATAACATGCAGTGCAAAAGCATAACTCTCAAATGCAGGGCACATGACTGCAAAAGATTCGAATTCAAACATGGCTCTATGGCAAAACTCATGTTATCGCAGGTATGGATTTACATTGTTGCGACTATCAACTGCGGGATTCCAAAAAAAATCCTCGCACAAGGGAACCCCACCAGCGTCATTACTCATTCTACCCCCGAAACTTTGAATAAGGACTGCGGCACGACCCTAGGGCTTCACGGTGGCTGACAATGGCGAACTGCGCGGCGCGGAGGCTAAGGTTAGGGCTCTAGGAAAGGGCAACGCATAGGGGAATCGACCAACCGGGTGTCTATCATGAAAAATCCAGCGAAAACCCCATCCAAGACGTTTAAGGACCTCATCATACAAGAACTGAACCAGGTGCAGGTAGCATAACGACCACCTGCACCGTGTCTTCCTCTACCGCTAAGTGCGAACTAAAATGGAGGATGCAAAGGAAACGCGGGCTTTTAAAGAAAAAACCCCCCCTTCTTACCGCACAAGCTATCCAACCCCAAAATGATAAACGCGGGCGCAACTACTAAGAAACGAAAACGACAACCCTAGCCGTGGGTATAAAAACACCGTTTGTGAGCGAAACGGAACTATGGGCCGTAATTTTGACACTACTCCACACAGCACAAGTCGTCCATACCAAACCGAGAAAAAGGAGGGTAAAGATCCTACCTGGCAGTAGCGCGCAACTGAAGTGGCGACCACGATGGAGCACTCAATCAACAGCTGGACGCGGGTACCGGTACGATGCTTCCACAAGACTCGCGAGCTCGACAGTGTTGACAGCTTGGGCGCGATAAAACAACAATAAAAATCCAAAAACACGCCCCCGTATATATAAAGACCTCGCATGTGCAACAAGTCAACTCAGTCGGAGCAGACGTGACAGTTATATCGGGCGACACAACTCAGCCCTCTCCGCAACGGCGGACCATCCTCATCATTAAATCACCCGCAACACAAAACATAAGTCATGCGATCAAAAACGTGGTCGGGCGGCGGCAGATACACTGGTCGGATGACCAAGAGTTCGGCCGCTCCCGCAACGGCGAATCATCCTCCATACTTCATTGTCCGCACGAGGAAAAAGATACTCTACATAGCACGGGTCGGCGGTATACAGCATCTCCGGACTTCCCATTGATCCGCAATGGCGGCGAGGGCAGAGTTCATCCCCCTCCGATGCGGCATGAAGACAACGCCCGCAATAGCCACAAAAGCTTACCACCCGCAATGGCAAGACGAAAAGATTAACCCCCGCAACAAGCAGCGCACAAACATGACAACCAAGACTTGGAACCTACCCGCAACGTCGGTCGCGATAAAAGTCAAGCAGACTTGAACAGCACCCGCAACGGCGGGCTCGACACACTCAACCAAGAGTTCAAAGGTACCCGCAACGGCAGAGCCGAAAAGAAAATTAGGAGCTGAAGAACACCCGCAACGGCGGGACAGCTAAAAAAAAAACCTCCCGATATAAGAAAAATTTGAAACGAAGGCTTTAACAAGTTTTGTAAAACAGCAAGGTGCTCAATTTAAGATGGAAATTAAGGCGTGAAATGAGGAAAACCAAGTGATTTGTGGCAATCAAAATGTCTGGGAGACGCTTTAAAAAACCAAAAGCCAAAATCAAATACGCTGCAAACAAGAGGAAATCTGACTAATTCAAAGTAAAGGAGGGTCCCAAAATTTTAGAATTTTGGGAAAATTGTTGCAGCCGCAACACCTCCTTAGTATCATTGCTACGTCATGGACACCATTCTGCAATTAGTTTGGAGAGAGCATTAAAGACCATTTTGAAGTCGCTGTCTCTGTGAAGTGTTCCATTGATGCCCGCTACCCATGTTAAGAAAACTAATTTCAGCATTAATCAATTGGTTAGTTAAGTAATTGATTTGGTCACTTTATCTTGATTAGTGACCCATAGTATTTTTGACCCATGGTATTGTCCCATGGATTTGTTGTTATGTAGTCCTATATATGTTGCTGCTTAATAATAAGAAGAAAATCAATATGCCCATTGGTATTCCATCATTTCTACTTCATTGCTTTGTTAAACTTTAACCTGGTATAAAAGTCATTTCTACTTCATTGCTTTGTTAAACTTTAGCATGGTATCAAATCCCATGGTCTGACCCATTTTTTTGTCCCTTGCATCATGTAAGCCTTTTCACAAGGTGGAAAGCACACATAGATCCAATCGGTAAGCCATTTCACAAGGTGGAAAGCACACATAGATCCAATCTCACTGTTTGAGGTTGAAGGTTGTTGGATGAGACCATTGAAAACACATCAACGTGGAGGACCAATGAAGTTTTCTTCACAGCTTGAGGAAAATGACAAAAATATTTTCCTTCTTTTACCCTTTTGGAGCACTAACACACCATATCTGAAGGAAATGTGAAGGAAATGTGTGTCACTAACACACTAACACACGGTGCTTGAAGGAAAAGAAAAGGAAAAGTGTGTCGGTGACGCACCTTGTCTAAAGAAAAAGTGTGTTAGTGACGCAAAAGAAAAAGTGTGTCGTTGATGCACTTTGTCTAAAGAAAAAGTGTGTTAGTGACGCAAAAGAAAAAGTGTGTCGTTGATGCACTTTGTCTAAAGAAAAAGAGAGTAGGTCATTGTTAACCTATCTAAAGGAAAAGTGGTTCGGACATTATTCACTTACAAGTTTTTTTATTGACGCACCCTTCTATCGCCGTGTGCTAGCTATACAAGTTGAGTCACTAATTTAAAGGACCATATCTTCTATCAGATCTTCAAATCCAGTTTGATTGAGCAAATAGTCATAAGAAGATGGCTAACAAAACTTTTTGAGACTGAGGAAATGCTAATTGGAGGATAACAAAGGTTGGAGCAGTAAAGTTTGGTAAACATCTCTCCCAAGATTTATACACTACTTGTATCCTCAACAACGGCTCACAAAAAAATTTGATTGCTAAATCTATCATCAATAAACGGTGTTTGCCATCCGATGTCCAACATTACAACGGACCTTTGAGGAGGATGTAAGAGAAGATAATCCCTAAAAACCCATGGGGACTTCACTTAGTGAACCTCTCACATAGCACGTGCGATCATGGGATATTAAAGAATACCCTTAATTTCGAGAGATATTGACGCAAACTCTTTTTGTTGAAACCCCCTCCCAATACTTAAAACCTCCTCCCCACCCCTTTTTATACCTAAATCCTTATAAACCACCCCACCCACCCCTACCTTAAACCCCTCATCCCCCCAATATCTGCAATATATTGGTTGGATTTTTGATAATTTTAAAACCCACAATATGAACTAACGTGATGGGATATTGGCCAACAAGTGAAGCCCCCATGTAAAAACCTTAGGTTAATTGATTATAAAAATATTAATTGTAACTAG
>LPNX010985177.1:0-59038 GCA_001517045.1 Pseudotsuga menziesii
TGCACATCATTCCTTTGCCCAGTAGCAGAATTCCCTATATCCATCGTGTTAGGGGTAGACATCAGGATATCATCCTCAATATTCACAATTGTTGGTTCAGTGGCTATGCATTTTGAAACCTGTGGATCCGGATTATACCCAGGAGTTGCATACAGATTATGCATGCTCCTAGTAATTCTACGTGAAAATGAGAGATTTTCATAACTTAACCCTTCCCTGTCGCAACAAACCTGAGCCAAATGGTTCAGCATATTCATGGATTGTTCATCATATTCAGTAGATTTGTTGTTTTCATCTTCAACTAATCCCTCTTTTAATTTTATAGGGTTATCGTTATTTTCTTTGGGATCGGGTTTATCCAACCCTTCTCTAGAATCACAAGGGATTGAAACCCTATCAGCACATTCATTACCCTCATTATCTATGGGCGTACTAACATTCTCTGCCTCCTTAATATATGGACTATTATCTTCTGAATTTATGTCTTTTCATCTTCGACGAATTCGTGGAGCAGAATTAGGCCAGTATTGAGTCGGCCCCAAATTACAGTCAGCTAAGAATTTATCCCACGACACACCTCTAGCAGCTAATTGAAATTGCAAGAGAATTTTGATTAACCCATGATGACACAAACTATTGTCAGGGTTATTGAAATTTCTAACTGACTGCGCCATTTTCTTAAGGCTTTGCCAAAGATAAAAGGGCAAATTAAGTTTTCACCCCTTAACTGCTAACAACAATCGCAAATGATACAAATGCAAATGGGAATAGAGTCTGCAGCATTTCACATACCTTACAAGAATTTCATAGTACACTCTCCATTCAGGCTTCAAGAATTTTACAGGCACGCCTGTCCTCAGCTTAACTTTGTCTGGTAACGGAAATAACAGAGCCATACATTTCTTCTTGTTAACTATCATGCCCTTAAACCAACATTCCCCAACCTGTGGAAGTCTTGTAGCTTCAGCAATTTTGTCTTCGTCAATAACGAATTCGAAACCCCCAATTCGCACCCTGTCATCTTTGAAACTATTAGCAAACATTTTAGTAATTTCCACCTAGTGTCCATCAAAGCACCTAAAGAAATGGCCCCATCCCATTTTTTTAAATTTCTGGGCAGCTTCCTGGTGAGCTTCAATCAGTTCACATCCCGCAAGCTCTAAGCGATTCAAAGGAGACATGGTTTCTCCAGCACCTTCCGGGTTTCGTTGTGGGACGAATGGAGAAATGAAAATAGAGGGAATAGGTATCCATACGAGTGACATGATAGAAAACCTTCACATGCTTCAGTTCTGACTGGAATTCTAATCTCTGAACCCGCCATCTTAGCGGAATTCAAGCAGTGATAAATATCACGCTATACCATTGCTTGCGTTAATTTGCCTACGTTTAACCACGTCTGTTTGTGATTACTATTTAAGTTGGCGAACCAGTGATACATAGCCTGATAAAAATCATTATTATGGCCGTTGATGATTTACGGAGGTTCATAATTAACAAGTACAATGGCGTAATTTGAAACGACCTAGAGCATTTAACACTGTCAAGTCGACGTTACAAGTGTCGACTTTATCAAATGGGGAGACCACGTTTATACCAACTCATCAACCCAAAATGTTTATCGATTAACCATTGATTTATTGCATGGCTAGCTAATCCAAACAATCATCACTGTTTTATAATGTTACGTAGTGGTATTAGGTTTAATAAATCGCATTATAATGTTAAATGGTGTGTTAATCAAATGGCTAACTTAAAGTCTATTCTATGTACAAGATTAAGTTTAAAACTATTTACAAATCATATCGACGCCCATGTATACCATCATATAGGATATTTGTCCTAAAAAAAATTTTCCTATACGAACAATATCTAATCATAACTATGATATTTACAATGTTCATAATAGGATATTAAATAATGTTAATTTTCGAAATTATCTTAGTCCTAGGACCAACGATACCTTATTTGACATATGATGTGTTTCATGAAATTTCTCTCGACACAAATCCTTAAGTCACATAAATTTACTTATGATGATTTCAATAGCATAATGGAAATGTATGAAACTTATCTTGACAGTTAAAAGCCACGTTTTATAATCAAATTTCTTTCAGCTCTGAGATCATTAAATCACTTAATTTCGATTGAGAGCACCTTCAGAATCAAAGATTCTGAAGGTGCTCTTTCATAATTTTAATTTGACAAATCACATAAAGAGCTGATCTCTCTTCATTTTGTCAAGAAATGAAGAGGTTGTTGATGGCTGCCAACAAGTCAGAGGACGCAGAACTTGTGTTGTGCCATCCAAGTTTTCCATCGATGGTAGGATGGATATAGTCTTCAGAGATGTTATAAGCATGATCCCAAATTCTACCGACTTCATCCTTCACAGGTTATTGACATCCCTCCTGAGGGTCCATAGGAGAAATGACCTTGACATCCTGGTTTTCAAATGTCATAACTTATTTTTTGAAGTTGATAACGGCCATGCTATCATTATCCCATCCAATTCCTTGCAGTGAAATATAGGAACTTCCATCTTTGACTACTTAAGTCAACATATGTTTTCACGCCTTCAATGTTGACAACCAATTTTGAGACATGACCAATGGGATGAACCTTTACTTGATTGGCTAGTCGCAACTGCACCGCAAACCATCCTGATGTGGGATTCCCCATCAATTTTGAGGTCTGCTTGGTCATAATGCTTACATCTTATCCAACCTCTAGAATAACCAAGTCAACCTCACAATCTCCAATCTGGATATTCATCCTCATCTCTTTAGCTGTCTTCCTCTTTTATAAGGAGTTCACTGTAGAATTATTCACTACATTATCTGGGTGGTACAATAACATCTTAAGCTCGACAAGGGCATCAGGGTCCCTTTCCAGTGACAAAAAACTTTCAAAGAATTATCGCAAGGTATCATGTTGTCGTGATGGTCCTGCCTCTGTATATGGCTCAAAAGCAGATGGCATGTCAATAATTGGCAACTTACTCGGATTTCTCTCGATTGCATGATTTTCCCCAAAGAAGGTGTCTTTCTCCATCACAAATATCAAATGCTAATTTTTTCTTTCCAGTGAGACAAACTTGTTGACACGGTCCATCATCTCCAGTTGTCGTACTAGTGCGAGTGCCAATCCCAACATCAACAGCCTTCATTCGTGGTTCGACATGAATCATCACAACCATCGATCCTTGATTTAAGTTCAATGACGGGTTTTGATTCATCGGCTGATTCTGAGTCTGGGGTGGGTTCTAAGTTTGAGCCTACAGTGGGATCTAATTCTGTATTATCGGTTGGTTCTATACTTGGAACGTAGGCTAATTCTAATTCTACACGTTCTGCAACTATAGAATGTTTCTATCCTGCCATTTTGCAATCAACTGAGGACAATTTTCAACATTATGTTCATTGGCCACATAGTATGTACACTGGGCATGAGGGCACTCCCTATGATAGTGCCCGAATACTCCATAGGTATAACACTGGATGGATTTGCGACCTCCTCCTCCTCCTCAATTGAAGCCTCCTCATCATCCTTTGAATCCTCCTTGGACTCCTCCTTGTTGAATATCCAGATGGGCCATCTACTACTGCAGTGGGTTTGTTTCTACTGGACATAGTGTGTAGCTTGAACATATTGTGGCTGAGACTAAATGAGTAGCACTTGATTATACTATGGTCGTGGTGCATACTGCGGTTGTGCTACAATCTATGGCTGAGGTGAAAACTGTGGCTGCGATGTAAACTGTTGTTGTGGTTGCATGGGTATAAACTACATTTGGGGTGGTGGTGTATACTACACTTGTGTTGTTGGTTGTACCACTTGTGGCTGCACTTGCATTGCCTGGGGGTCCTCACTATTCACAAAGTATGAATCATACATCCTTTCCTAGAGCAAATCATAACCTCGATAGTTCTTAACATCATGTGCTACTGACCAAAAAAAATGTATAGTATAGATTTTCTGCCTTGGTGACCATCTTCTGCATGTATTCATTGTTCTCATGTCAATTCCCATAGACTTGACATATGTGGCACCATGGTATATCAACACAGCTCAATGATTTCGGGGCTCTTGACAGTAAATAATTCTAGAACATTGGATAGGTACCCTTGGTATGTCTACCTTCATGACACCGGGTGCACCAAAGGTCATCACAATCTTCCTTGGCCTTCTTGATATCTCACAGTTGGAGCGTCATATTGGCCAACTGTGCTTGAATCTGGTCAACCTCAACCGCGGTTTCTCCTATCGGTGATGCCTCCAATTTCATCGCGGTTTCCAGAGCCTCGCTCTGTGTCACAATATTTTACTGCATTAGTGGTTGTCTAATGTGTGGGACAAGCGCAATGATGAACCACTCCTTGTGCTAGACATCGCTCATCTGGAAGCTGACTCAAGCCATCAATGTCTTAAACCACTGATCAAAATCCCAAATTGTCTCATTGGGGAACTGCTTGATTTCTTTCAACTTGGTAATGTACTAAGCCTCAGACTTTGGCTTCTTGAATTCTTCGAATAGCCCCGTACATATCTCATCCAATGTTCTCATGGTACCTCCATGAGGAAATCGTGTGAATCTAATGAACCATTCCACTGGACACCCCTAAGGGTGGTTTCCAGCTGGCTTTTCTTAACATCATCATTTATAGTCTGTCGAGCGGTCCAGATCACCTCACACAAGAACCAGTATTGCTCTTGGTCATCAGTACCATTTCCATGAAACATTGGTAGCTTCATCTCATCGCCCTCCATTTTGGGCCTTCTTCCTCTTTCCGGTATTCTACTACTAGATTGCTTCTGACACGTTGGTCAAGTCGATGTAGAATGTGTGGTTCTTCCTTGTGGTGGAGTACTACGTAGAGGTGTAGACATGTTACTACTGGGGTTTGATCCTATCATTCTTTCAGGTGCATCCTAGGCCTCGTCGTCCTCATCGTCACTAAAAGGTCACTTTGTCCCATGTGGTTGGTCCTCGCGGCATCTCACTTCGATCGTAGTAAGACCTTCTCCCATCCTCTGCCTCTTCTCTTGAAACCTTTCTCCTCCCCTTGTACAACCACTTGTTTACTCGACGACCTTTACATTCTCACTAGAACTCATGCCCATCAACCCCTTACCTTTCCATGCATATCTCCCCTTTCATCAGAGTGTCGACAACCTCTACACACCAGAGTTCCACTACTCTTGGTCCATCTTCAGAATACCTTTTTAGTAGACCATATGTTTAATTGAAAGTTGTAGAAACAACAAGAATCTACCTCATGGTCCGCTGAAAAACTCTCTGCTTCACTAAACGAATTATTGGTATCGACAACAAACTTGGTAATGTATCCCTCCAAGCTGCTATCCAACCACACCTCAACAACCAACGATGAGTTATTGTCTATTTCTTGTGATTCCTAGATCAGCTCTGAAGTCCAAGATGTCATCTCTCCACCTTGGAATTTTGTTTTCTTAGTAGTGAACTTCGCTAGACATTGATGCAAGAGGATAGGAAACTCACAAAATAACCATTTGTGAGGACCGTCGTGGATATATATATCCAACCAATGGTTCATTGATAGTTTTAGATTCTGATTTTCTGCTTCAGCAAATTCTCGTAGCTTTAGATCGAACCACCCCTCGATCTCTGGTTGAGTTGGATGACAAAACATGTCCTCCTTTTAATTGCAACTCAGTCTTGACAATGGAACCATTTTTTGGTGAAACCCACCAACAAAGCCTCATCGATAGGGGTTCTCACTCTATTGATGCCCAACCAGCGCGATCTCCCTAAGCACCAGCCCATACATGTTTCACCTTGCCCAACAACATCCGCGTAGTAGATGAAGTCTCACCCAAGATGTTGAAGGGAGAGTTGTTGGAATGGAGTTTTCAGAAGTGAGGATGGAGGATATGGGGATCCAATGGGGAGAAAACATAACCATTGGATTCATTTCCAGAACTACAGATTGTATCATACATTTGTCACAGTATCGGTGGTACTACAGCATCATTCATAAAACATCTCAACTCATAGCAAGACAAATTGCATCAACATCGATATAGCAAAAAAGGAATACATCACAGTGACATCATAATGGATCATAATAGATCTATATCATAGCAACATCATAACAAAATAGATCGCAACATCATAATAGATTAGATTGCAGTAGGAATAACAGATAATATTTGTGCAACAACTGTCATATCATATTAATATTACGCAAAGGATCCAAAACAAACAATTATTCTCCACAACAGGAGGATGGATACATCAGGAAAAACCCAGATAAATCGCAGATACAAAAAAAAATTCTTTAAGAACCATATCACACTAGACCTCATGCGGTAATCATACTCCAGACAATGCCAATTCTTAGATATGCTCATGCTACCATCATCATGTCGATTCAATTGCAAAACTAGATCTATAAATAGGCTTGCACCTTTACATTGAGGGCACACTTCTAACTAACTTATAAGTACTAATGACCTATTGTGACAAAACTTGGTCAAATAATATATAAAATATTCAAAATGGTTATTCTTTCGCCCTTCTCGCTGATCTGGCCTTGCACAGTACTGCATGAGCTTGCACACCTGTCGCAATGCTGCGCAACTCACTTACCAAAACCCATGCCAACAATGATTCATTTAGCATAAAACAATAGAAAACAACGATTAAAAGGTATAATACCAATTTTTATGTCATCCATTATTTTTAAATACAAATATTGACCTCATATAGAGTTAGTTTGTGTTGTAAGTCTTTATTAATTAATCCACAAATTAGATCCTATGATGTTGACTATAACCTCAATTTAGTCCAAAGGAACTATATTCTCAACCATTACCTCAATGTATTTATCAAACCAAAGACATGCATTTCAATACTAAAAACGATCATGAGTTAGTACATAATGAGCACCAAATATCCTTCTAATTAATTATCCAGCCATACATTTATTGAACATAGATCAAACATTTTACTCATGTATTACTTCCAAAATCATAATCCAACTTTACATTATCTTCACACTTTTGCTCTATATGACTAGGAACCAAAGATAAACTTCCAATAACATTCATAACTTCTCGAAGGATAATTTGTTTTATCTAAAGCATTGCACAATAGCTAGCTAGAGGAGAAGCTTTTCAAGGTGATATACTTCTAAAATAAAAATGCTTAGGCTGTGACTAAAATAGTCAACCAATATGCCTTACAAGAATTTCCAACAGTGGAGTAATGAAGACATATCTAAAAGGTAACACATAGACAATTTGTATCAGTTCTATCTTAGATGCATGCACAATGAAAGATAGTGATGGTTGTAGTAAGTCATCATACTCATATTTAATCTATCAAATTATTTACCAAACAAATGTTGTTTAGGTGTGCCAAGAATGAATTAAATGAAGACTTGCAACAATAGAAACCAAGTGGTGACAAGAAACACTATGATCAAAATTCAGATCTATCTCAAGAAGTATAAGGTCACAATATATTCATATATCTCATAATAGTTTGGCATCCATTCTTATCAATATACTCAGAAAAAATTTATGTGCCAAGATATTAGTACCATTTGAATTAGTGCTGAAATACAAAGTTCAACATTGCTTATGTAACTTATGTACTTACTTATGTAAGGTGTAACTTATGTACTTACTGAGATTGTATTTTTCATGGCATTCATAGTAGTAAAGAAAAGGAGAATCTAAGTTACTAATGGACATATTCCTAAATATACACATATATTTTCCCATTAGTAGACAACAAAACATAAACACATGTTTATTTTGCTAGAGAGGTCCCAGAACCCTAGTTTCCATCAACAATGTTCTAGTCGGCTACTTCATTCTGCACTCGGGATTCTAAGGCCATAGTTCCTACCCGAATCTCAAAATGATTCAGTCTATATACGAGCTCCTTGATGGCATGGGATTTATCCTGATGTCAGGATTTCTCAGTAGCATTTTTATCCCTCTGAATCGATCTCACTTCATGGAGGTCCTCTGCAACCTACTGAAAACATTTCCTCACTTCTCCTTTGAGTCAGTGAAACTGATGCTTCTGAATATCCACATAATCTTTAACTCTCCTTAGTCTTCATCCCAGTGCTTCCAAGCCATGTTGTGGGTAGCAAGGCTCACTCTCGTCGGTGGAGTTGATGTTATGAGCGTGTTTGCGGAGGGGGAAATTAGCTTGGAGGCTCTTAGAGCTCTGAATTTATTTCCTGAGATGAATGAAGTTAGAGATAAGTTGGTGCCTATATATACTGCAATAATGATCTATGTCATTGTCTAAGTCAATATTATTCATGATCAAAAAAATCATGTTGGCATGCTCCAAATATCTATCCTGATCCCCCTCAACTCTCACCCATGGCAAGATTAACGTCACCCGGCATGATCTGAACAAGCTTGATGTGCAGTCCCCAACTCTTGCACGGGGTGAATAAGACTACATGGTTTTTATGGTTTGTGCCTCATGTAGTACAAAACCAAAATTCACAATAGGTTCCTATGTTAGGGAGTCTAATCTAACGTACTCTTCTTCTACTTCCCTTGAATTTTCATTCTCCCAAATCCTCCTTCCTTCATTCACGACGAGGTTCACGATCGCCTGTATTGTCTGCATTGTGATGTCTCCTGTGTCTACATGGTGCATGCACCACTTCATTCATTCACCCCATGCCACACATCCTCCATGCAGCTTTTTTGGTGACAGCCGCGATATCCTACAATATCCGACGATCATGCCATAAGGCCAAAGAAAAATGTTGTCGGTCTTTCTCTTTTTTTTGTATGTATATCTGTCAAATATTTGATGTTATAGAAGGATATGTATTCGAAAATATTTCCTTCTGATAAGTGTTGGTCATAGAATATCCGACATTGATATGTCAGATCTACAACAGGTATAATGGTAACAATGTATCGACATAATGATATTTATAACAAGTAGAAGTCAAAAATTCGACACTACGTCCGATGAGACAAAGTCGGAAATTCGATGACTAATGGATGAAAGAATTATCAATATTAGCTTGATACTCCGTTAAATTTTCTATGGGTTTCGAAATGGATTCAAGTATCCGACAAATTCCCACCAACGACAAAAAAAACATGGTTGTCGAATAACAAACACATTCCTCTCGAAGTTTAGACAATGCATCCTTCGGATTTTGGGCCCAAATTCTGTTGTGCAAGTGGATGTATGCCTAAAAGGGATATCACAACAACAAAAATACAAAATGGATCTATTTCTCAAAATAAAATGAATATATGTGGAAATAGGACTAAATAGATCATTGTTCATCAAAATTAGTGCTGAAAGTATGAATGGCAATCCAATGCAACCCGAGTCATAACATAATGATGTGATGTTGTATATGGACTAAAGGTCTTTGAACCAACCAATATGGGTATGATTCTAAGCTATGTGAATATATGTATTGAAGTAAAAAAATAGTATGACATCATGTCATTATTAGTAATTGGTGTATATCGTTAGCATACGATCCAAGTCACTGATAATGATAATGAGAGGCAAGGTACCTAGTATAATATAACAAGTGAGAATAAATGTGTTAACATCAACACCTGTAGACTCTAGTGATTAGGGGAAATTTATGTATTTTTATTGTTGATAGAAAGGAAACATGTCATTGATGATTTTATGTCCCAAGGTACTAAAATGGATCTAAATCATAATCCCATAATAGATGTTTTCGAGTCAATGAAATGTGATCTGCGAGAAGGAGGGAATTGAGGCATCCCCCATCTTCGAACATGAGGTAGTAGCAAAAGGCCAAATATTTTGTGGAAAAAACTATATGCTTTTGAAATTTACTTGATATGATAAGTCCCAAGCAAAGGTAAATACTTTTAAGAATTGGCCGACATAGGATAAAAACTCCCTTGAGCATAAGAACGACACAATAAGTGACTAAGGAAACACTAACTTAAGAATACACGTGGTATAAGTCAGTGATGTATGAGAGATAAATAGACTACTCCATAATGACTGGAAGATAAACCAGTGAGTGGAGAAAATGCATAAAAAATTTCAGTTTCCTAAATCCATATTATAACCCAACATACTGAGACAGTGACTCAAGAGAGTGTGCTTTATTCAAGGGCGATGCAATTTGTTGCGAGACATAGTAAGAAAATGAGTCGTTCTCATCTATATTTTTGCGATATATATATATTAAATGCTACATAAAGAAAAAAAATTATAGTTCATGGGAAGAAATGAGTGCCTCGATAAGCAAACTAGTACCAAGCACATGTAACAAACCTATGCATAACACAAGGAACAAACGCATAATAATGATACTCAGGGTTTGTTTCTTCCGAGTAAAAGTGGTGTCAAGTTATTAAGGAAAAAATATGCACAACTTAGAAAAAATGAGGTAGGATATGTGGGCTAATATAATGAGTTAAGAGTGTGCAAGTCGATAGCATGCTCATAGGTGCAAGTGGAATAGATGCAAGTCGAGTTACAATTTAAATACAAAAATAGGTATTGCCCCATGGATTTTTTCTATTGTGGGTTAGTTAACGCTCGAAGATGTTTTCAATATGAAGGAGTTTAAAAACCTTAAAGAAAACTCTATTTAAATGCCCTGTGGATGTTTTATCGATCCCAATACATAAATGCCCATTGGTGTTTTCAATTTTAAGGAGTCTAAAACTTAAACAAAACTGCATAAGGAGGGATCCTTTTAGGGGGTATCTAGAAATATATGGGAAAGAGAGGCATGAGTATTCTTCTCAAAGTCCTTGTAGAAAAAAAAATTCTCTCAAGCCTATGTGAAAAACTTAACATATTAACCAAAATAGAAAAAGTGTGTTTACTATGGTGTCCCATATTAAGTAGGCTCTTTTGTTGGCCTTGTGTAAAATGTAGATACATATGGATGTGTTGGTTGTTGGTGAGTTGAATGAGTTTGTTTGTCATTGATGTAAATAATGTATATTAGTAGCTACATGTCTATTCTAAAGTTCTTGTATAACATGAATTCGAAATAATAATTTTGATATACATTAATATTTTGATAGATATTATTCTTTGAAAGAACCAAAGACAAAAATCCGTGAATGTAACAAAAAACAGTGAATGACACATAAATTATGAATGAGACAGAACCAAAGACAAAAATTTGTGTATGTAATAGAAATCCGTGAATGACACAAAAATCGTGAATGAGATAGAAATTCTTTTCTTCTGAAAGAAATTTTATTGCATTCACAGAAATGGGCATTAGCAAATATTTTAAGTTTTTTTTTATGTTATGGATAAAACAATTTGTTATCCATCGTTGAGCATCAAACGTATGATTCCAACATGTCAAGCATGGTTCCAACGTTCATTAATCAATCAAGAAATACAGCTCCAAAGTTTTTTTTAACATAAATTTAAAAATTAATTTCTGCTAAAATTTAGCATCTCATCTTTGAACCCAGAATTGATTAACGCTACTAGAAATGATTAACGCTGCCCAAAACGTTTTTGAAACTCTGTCTTATGGTTTACACAGTTAAGATAATTGTTCTAACTGATTATATGTATGCGTTTTAAGGTATAAAAGGGATGTTTGTATGCGTAGAGGATGAGTGAGAACACACAGGAATACTCAGTCTCAAATTAAGCGAGTTGGAATGGGTGTACACATAATGCAGAAATTGTCTCAGTTTTGAATTGAATGTAGAAAGCTCTCAGCAACCAATGAAGGAAGAAATGTATCAGCAATAGGAAAGATCAATTTTGAGTTGTTTGTTGGTAAAATGGTATGGAATGCAGAAATATTTCAGCAAGAAATGAAGGAAAAAATTTATCAGCAATAGAAAAGATCGATTTTGAGTTGGTTGTTGGTAAAATGGTATGGATTGAAAATTCAATTATGACATTTAGTTTTGTATAAATTTGAGTATATTTCATATGCATAAATAGAGGAAGTATTCTGTAGTTCATTGGATTGAGTACATTTCCTGTGTATCCTCATATAATTGTGAATTGGATAGTAAAGCAAGAATGCAATCTATAGAAATAAGAAAGTAAATGAATTGAATAATATGCAGAGATTTGAATCATTAATGAGTTGAAAACTGAAAAATAGAAGATGTCATTTTGATCATTGCAATGAAGTAGATGTTATGCATTTATAATTTGTATTATGCTAGGATTTTTGCCGCCTTTCACACACTTGGGTTACGTGGCAGAAATCTTCAAGCCACTCGGTGTGTCCTTAGGGGAAAGTCTCGAGTCAAGGTTGTCCCCTTGTTCTTCAATCCTCCGTTCAAGCTAAATCCTAACGAAGCCAAGGGGAGTAGGCCCTATTAAATTACTAAGGCTAATTACTTAGTGTGATGGTGTTATATTGATTAAGTTGTTTAGGAGTTTTGAAATTAACTAGTGGAAACAAAAGATAACAAGATGCAAGATTTAAAGCAGATAAGCACAGTAATGACACTCAATATATATATAATTGAAAGAAATGATCAAATAAATCACCAGTGCCTTAAATGGAATCAACAGAGAAAATAATGTGCTTGCATGTGCTTGAATGAATGTTTTGAAAATGTCTCTTGGTATATTTTAAATTAATATGGAATGTGAATGAATTAAATTAGGAAAAAAGGGGACTCTAGATATACCCAAAAGGTGGTTTGTGGGCTGGAACAGAGTCTCAAAGACTATTGTTCATAAGGCACCTATCAGGGTGTGACAAAGATCGACGCCTTGAGGTCACTTTCCAGTTGTTCCCACTCCTTTGGGTATTTTGCCACCGTTTACAATTCGTTCGAGGCATTGGATTTTCAACTAATGGTTTGTCAATTTGGGAGGTGAAGACTAATTAATTTAGTCCCTCAAGTGCTTTTGATGCAGCTTAACTGATTGGATGAACTGCATCCAAGTACAAAGCATACACACTGGAGTCTTTGTTATTTTTAGTAAATTTTAAAAGAGGTGTTCTTATTAAAAGAAAACCCTCCAGGAACCTCTTTCGATCCAAGTGGAACTCAATCAGGGAATCAAGGAGCATTTGATTTTATTATTATTATCAAAACAATTAATGAAAATGGAATTAGAGATACACAACATTGGTTTTCTAATTAGTCCTACCATGCATCTATTTCCCCTTGCGGGTCAATCGAGAAGTCGTGGTGTAAGTAGTATGATTACTTTTGAATTGAAAATATGCAATAATGAAAAATATTATCAAAGTATATAATCCTACCTGTCAATACTAAACTAGAACATAAAAAAGGGAAAAATACAAAAAATTGAAAGGGATGTGGATCCCCCCTGATGGGATGGTAAATAGTCTTGAAAGAGCCTATTCGAAAAGATTTTTATTTTTATTAGCATAAATTAAAATATTATAAAACTGAAATTAATCCACTAGGTCCTTATATGGAATGAGTCCAAAGGTTTACAAATTGCAAAAAATTGAAATTTTGGGAAGACGAAGACCCCCTAGGGGGTTTCGAATGGTTCAAAAATGATTTCCGGACAGTGCCTCCTCCTCTTTTCTGTTACACCTACTAAAAACAAGAAATATTATCACAGTTAAATATTCCCAAAATTACTTTGAAAGTAATTTTGGATGAACAAACTTTTTACCCAAAAATTCTAAGTTAGAACTAGTTTTTAAAGAAGCAGAAAAGGAACCAAGGAAAGCAAGATTTCCTTGGGATTTTGGAATGATTTGAGAGAATCCAATATGAAGCGATTAAATTGATGAATATAAATTTTTATATTCTAAGGAAACAACCATGTATTCAACAAGCTTTAGATCTACTTTCACAGCCTTGAAAAATGACAATTTTCCCTAAAACCAGATCTAGAATGCTTGTAAATTTTCTTTCAAAAATGAGATCTACTTTATGAGATTTAAGGCAGAAATATATATGTAAAATAAACTCTGAAATTGATATATCTAAACAATTTTAAAGCTACAAACAAGTAACCAAACTGATTTTAGAAAAAATTGGAGGAAGAGGAAAAGAAGAGCATTTGTTGCTGGAAGGCTTAAAGATCAACCGTGCAGCTTTTTGGTGGAATTTTGAGGGACTATGCCTTTGAATGGTTTTTGAGAGAGTGAAGAAGAAAAAAAGATAAGCATCCTCTCCAAGCTAGGAACCTGCAACTGAATCCAAAGACTTTCCAAAATACTTGTGAGATCTGGTTAATACATACATAGAGATTTCAGAATAACATGCATATAAACCTATAAAACATGCTGAATCTAGATCTCTAAACATGCATCAAAATGGAAAGAGATGGACAATAAACTTATTAACAAACTTCTTTCCTATCAATATTATAATAAACTTATTATCAATCTTAGCAATGAATCCACAAACAATCAGCAAATTATGAACATAGATACAAGTTACCTCAGTAAAACATGGCAATGCTTATCCACACATAAAATGACATGACACCATCTTGCCTTTAAAGATTCACATTATTCCAATAGTAAAATATATTACACAGTATTAAAACAGCAATAGCTCCTCAATCCAAATCTTACTAACTTTGAAAGAAGGCAGCCATGCTTTATTTATACACAAAATTGAAACCCCAGCCCAAACGGGGCGCAAATCCCAAGGAGATAGACCACTGCAGCTGAAGGAGAGTCCATCAATGCCTGATATAAAGCTGAACTAAGATTATACTAAGTTTGAATGTCAATTGAGGGGCTGATTGAGCTGACACATCGACCTGCTGAGTGAATCATCAACCATAGAGCTCCCAGAAGATCCCACACATGTAGAGGAGAGAGAGAGGGCACAATTCCCCATAAAGGAAGCTGAAGTTCAACTCTAGATCCACCCAGATCACCTCCTTCAGTCAAGTATTTGTCATATGCATTCAATCTGGTGCCGATGAGACTGATTTCAATCAAACCAATTGAGAATCCATTGATCTAGGATTTTGGATTTACTCCATTATTCATCAATTTATTAATTGAAATCATCAACGATTGATTTTTTGGGGCTTTCTGACCTGAGTGATGGAAAATCACTCAAAACTAGGAAATAGTGGGTCTATAGGTTTAGTGGGTGCTCTTAGCTTGAAAATGAGCACCTACACGATTGAATCTAACTTCTGAGCCCACTTTTAATAAAAAATCACTAAGTATAACTTAGGTGGTAACAAGCCTAGATGTAGCTAGAATGCAAACAAATTGAGAAAGAGTTTATATCACTGGTATTGAAGTTATGAGTTTTACATTTGCAGTATAAATGAAGATATGTTGAGATTGAATTACAGAGTTCTACTGAAAAAATTAGATTTGATAGAATTGATTTGATTAATTGGTTTTGATAGAGTTTGATTTGAAAGGATGGTTTTGACAAAGAGGTTTTTGATAGAATTGTATTTGATAGAATTAGTTTGAAAGAATGTGTTCTTGATATAGATTGGATTTGAAATTATATTAAATAGGTTCATGCTTGTGCTATAGGGAGGAAGGGTGGATCTAGGGAAGACTATAAGTCTTCAATACAAGTTTGTTGTACAGGAAAATACACCCTTGTAACCTGGGGTCTGGAGTAACCAACTTACTATTAGACTTGCAGACAATCATCTTTTACAGAAAATGGAATGAGAATAGGAAGAAATATTGGCTTACCCGGTTTATGATGGTTGATACAAGCTTGGTATTCTCTCACTCCAATATTCTCCAAAGCTTCTAGGGATGCTTCTCTTCACCCACAAAGAGCCAATTCTTCAAGAAATATCGCATGCATATTTACATCAAAGGTTAGATGAAAAACATATTAATAATATAATTGAACATGTTCATTAAACCAATATACATGAGATAAGAACAATACAAGATTGGAAGAAGAATTCTTCGTATTAACAAGCAATGAATAGGTAAGAATACAACCCAACTTCAGACACAAGGACTCCTCTACAACCGAGGACTCTAAGTTCTATTGCTCCAAGACTCTAAAGGTATACCACCAGCATAACTTTTCTCTTCCCAAATTGATTGATTAGCCCCATCCCAAGGCCTCTATTTATACTTTTGGAAATAGAGTGGTTTCAAAGGTTAGAATGGTTGAGACAATTGGGATAGTTATGGATCAGGGCCCAACTAATCTCATCTAATCACGATTTATATTTTTTAATGTTGAATTAAGGTACACATGAGTATTGATATAGCTAAGGCATGTATGACACGTGGGATGCTCAAAGGGAACTTACTTACGCAAGGTACACTCAGTTTGCAATGCACATAGCCATGTATAACACACGAGTTGCAATGCACATAGTCGTGTGTGCAACCCAAAACATAGAATAAAAAAATATATAAGTTTGGTCTGAAGATAATGCATCAAAAATCATGCACATCTATAGTGTTATGGATACTTCAATCCTAATTGTCCTTTTGTGTACTGAAATGATGAATGTCAGCACTTGGACATAGAAGTACCATTTTGGCTGATAACATATGCCCCCTACTATGTGAAGTCAGAGGGAATTGATGGTCAAAATACATTACAATCTTTATCTTGGAGAACTCAGAAGTACAAGGAAGCAGAGGAAGTACCTGAAACATATACATATCAATATCATATACAAAATCATATCTGAGGATTCCATGTTCAATTTACTTGAACACTAGCTCCTTTACAATATTTGATTACATCATATGATACGAGTACAAGACCACATATATTGCAAAGGTGGATCGAAGCCACAATATACAATGATAAGTCTTCAAAATCTAGAAGTTGTGTAGGTGAACACAACACAATATTGCACAACTTAGGTTATAAATGTGGACCTAAGGTATTCGTCAAAATCCAAAGGAACCAGTACAATCCAAGCCATGTGAATAGATGTGTTGAAGCCAAACATGAAAAGGATTCAACAGATTGTCAATCAATAGGTGAAACTGACAACTAAAGCAAAGGAGTTCACCAATGATGATAGTGAATCCTAAGGTACCATCGTCAAAACTCTAGGTCTTAGTCTTCGTGAAGTGCTAATGAGAAACCATGTTGTGATGAGGAAGGAAATAGATCCTCCAATAGATCACAAGAGTGACTAGGAACTGGATAAGAGAAGGTAGACACAAGTAATACTTTGATAGGATAATGATGGAATCAGGATAATAATCAGATGCATGGATAGATCCTTGAACAGTGAGCATGACACAGAGATGACCCAAGGAAGCTTTTAACTTTGCAGATATGACAACTAGACTTATTTGTCATGTAGGAGACATCATCAGATTCCCCATATATAAAGGATAAGTGGAGGAGTAAGAAATTCAAAGTGATAGCTAAGCTAAAAGTGTACACTAAGACATAAGTATTGAAAAGTTTAGAGAGTGCTATGTTCAAGGAGGACATGCTGTCACCATCTGTAACCCAAAAATAATACTTCTTCCTTATATTTCCTATTAAATTTTAACGAGTCCAGGAAAGTGAAAACAGGTCTCTCTTCACTTTTGACAGGTGTGAAGAGGGGAGAGAATAATGCTTGATAATGTCACTGATTCATGGAATTTACGAGCCCGAAATAGTACATGCTCGTTGGTGTTTTCATGTTTAGAGAGCCTGAGAACTCTGAAGAAGACTCTAGGGGGGTCATTTTTCATCCAATTTAGTCTCTTGAGGCTAGAAAAGTATAAAACATACCACAGAAGAACTCTCTTAGCTTCCGAAGAAGTAAGGCGCACATTTTTTGTACTTAGTCAGGGAGGTCCGAAAAAGCTTAAATTAACACCCACCCAAATCTCCTTCAAGAGCAGCTTATAGCTTAAGTTTTACAAGTGTGAAGGAAAGCAAGCTCACTCAGAAAGATCCATTTGGTTACAAGAAATGGGGATTTCAACAGTAAACCCAATGCTCTGTTCTATAGTGTTTAATGAGCATAACAAAGGCATAAAGTAAACTCAGAATATTTTTCATGCTTAGGTCCAGAGAATGAAAAAGAGAAAAATAAGCTCATACTGGGCGCTCCTTTTCTGTAAATTCAGTCCCTCAGGTCCAAAAAAGTGATAAACCTAAGCCTGAGAATACTCTTCTCAATTCTTTAGAAAAGAGAGTGATCCTTTCTCGTACTGTTCCACATGGTCCGAGAAAGTGATTGTTGGTGAAACCCACCAACAAAGCTTCATCGACAGGGTTTCCCACTCTGTCGATGCCCTACAGTGCAACCTCTTTGAGCACCGACCTGGACATGTTTTACCCTTCCCAGCAATGTTTGCGAAGAAGAAGAGGTCTCACCTGAGGCATTCAAGGGAGAGCTATCGGAATTGAGTTTTCGATAGTGGGAGAGGAGGATATGGGGATCCGATGGAGGGACACCATAACTTATGCAATTATCACACAATGTCACGATATCACATAATTACTCATAGCGCATCAAACAGTTACATAAACATAGATTGCATCGACATAAAAGCAACAGATTGCATTGATATAGCAGAAAGAGACTGAATCGCATCTATATTATGCCATTATAACAAAACAGAGTCACAGCATCATAACATATCTATAACAACAGACAATAATTGAGGCATACTCATTGCATCATATTAACCTTGTGCAAATGTACCACGTTACACAATTCTTCTCCATAACCGGAGACCACATACATTGGGAAGAAACCCATATAAAATCACAATTAAGATAGAAAATTGTCCATAAAATAGATCGCACCAGATCTTATCCCATACTTGCGCCCAATTGCTCCTTTTTTATTTCCTCAAAAATAGATCTATAAATAGGATTAAACATTTACATTGAGGGTGCACTACTAACTAACTTCTAACCGCTACTGACATATTGCAACAAAACTTGGTCAAAATATACATAAAATATTCAAAAAGCGGTTATTCTTCCGCTTATTGTGTCGATCTGCCCTTGCGTGGTACCGTGTGAGCTTAAGCAGCCACCGCGATGCTACGTAACTCACTTGCCCTAAAGCCCTTGCCAAGAGGCCCCCAACACAATTTTTAGGTCACCCTCGAGACACATCAATTCGACAGGGTGTGTGCCGAAGTCTTGTCCTTAAAATATTCAAATTGCTGCACAATTTCCTGAACCTAAAGCTGAACATTACTAGCGATACTATGACAATTAGTCAAATTTTTTATGGACGGGGTGTTCTTTTTGTCAACCATTTGTTGATTCTCTTGAATGGAATGGAGCGTGGCGACGACCTTAACAACCAACTGGCCACCGATTTCTTGGAATTCGTCAAGCTTCTAGTGTCACTTTTGTTGGTGTTCTTGTGCTTGAGAAGCTCGCTGCTGTAGATCCTTCAGTTCTATGGCCTGGGTGATATTCACCATCAGCGACATGGCCTTCAACGATTCCTTTAGGTTTGTTAGTTGGCCCTCTACCTCTTGCAACTACGCAGTCAGTTGATCAAGTCGCCTCCATAATAGTTTTAGCCTCTTGCTCTATGGTGTCAAACTAAGTGGCAATTTCTTCAATGGAGGTCTTGTGCTCTGCAACCTGCTCTGATGGCATTGTGTTTTGCAACTGGGCCTGGAGCAACGAGTTATTTATCCTGAAGTTGAACCAGATTTTTCCCCAATCGCTTGGCCTTTTCAATTCGGGTGAGCCTTTTGGTGTTGTCAAAAATGTTCTAATAAGAATCAGAAATATCTTGCTCATCTTCGCTGCACCTGCTCAACAATCAAGAGGTCTTGCACCTTCTTGAGGTCGGTAATCTCTTTAGTAGCCTTCTAGTGCAACTTGGCCTATGTTACCTTCAATTGGTTGATTTCTTGTAACTTTTCCTCTGTCAACTACATGCAGACCTGGTGCATCTCCTCTGCTTCCTTTTCTAGCTTCTCAGCAGTATCCCAGGACTGGACATAGCCTTTAGTCAAATATTTTTGTCATGCTGCCAATTCCAATGCAGCACCATGCTGCAACTCAATGAATGATATAGCTGACAGTTTTTTCAGATATAAAGTCATGTGCTATATTGGGTGCAGCTGTTGGTGAACTTATTCATTCTCTCCATCGATCACAACCAAGGGAACTTGCACATTCCTATCCTGAGGCTCAGTGCTGACTGACCAGTTGTCCTACAGTAGAGGTCTTGATGATGTTTGTTTGGAAATAATATAAAAAATGGACTCTATTCTATCTCTTACCACTCCAAATTCTTCATGGTTTGATTCATGGATTGTCGTAGTCATAGCCATAGATGAATCCATGATGGCTTTGATAATCCACTGCAGCTGGTCTTCCATCCCTGATTTGGTACCACTTCCCATCTCCTACTCCTGATGCCATTTGGTGCGAGTCTCCTCCCGCATATCTTGTGCTACATCTTCAAGATCCATCGATGACTCGTTGTCCAAGTCATGGGTAATCAATTCCTGTGGATCAAGTTCTTCAAGGACATCTGGGCGCATCTCCTTAGGTAACTCCTCTTGACTCACTAGGATGTTCCAGTCCCCTAGCTAGTCTTGTACAATAGCATCCAAATATTCCATGGTGAATTTATAAGGAAATGGTAACCATTGCTGATCACGGTCTGCCTGGCCTGAATATGAATGGAGTGGGGTCCAATAGAAAATTGAAGGATCCACTAATAATTGGTCGCGACATAGGGAGAAACTCGAGGAACAACAATGATGGCTACCTGCAGAGCTTCCCAATAGATCCAAAATTAAATGGAACAGTCCATTTGTCGACTATGCTCTTTGACCCACCATAGGTTCTGATAGTGTGCACCGTGGTAAACCTTGATTACCTCAATCGCCATTGGTTGGTAGTCTTCAGGTTCCATCCAAGCAATGAGAGTGATAAGAATCAACAACCAATTATAGGAAAAGGGCCACCTGGTCTGAGCAGCAAGTGCATATTTGGGAAACTAATTTAACAAAAATAGACACCAATTCATTTGTACCCCCTCAACACATTTCTGGGCATAGGCGACAACACCCAAATTGCATTGGATTGGTCGATTGCCACGAACAACCTTGCTAGCCAGAATTCTTGCACTAATGCACACTGTCTATGAGTTAATACTATCAATGTGATAAGTGTGACCATCCCATTGTAAACCAAATTGCTCCTTCAGCTACTTCACAAGTTTCTTGTCCATATCTCTTCCATGAATATACTACGTTGGGTCCTCCATAGCCTTCGGCAAACCAATAGTTCTTGCAATTCAGTCAACTCTGATAGGGATCAAAGTATTGAGCCAAAACCTCCCTCCATGGAAACACACCAATAGTTTCTTCACACACACATGGGCTTCATTCAAGTGGCCAAAATGGGGCATATTGATGAGCCCCGACAGCCCAGACTTGGCTAATCCACTGGCCCATGGTTTCGAAATTCACTGAATGGGGCCACTGGGCAAAGTGGGGATGGATTCATATGGTTTCTGCTGGAAATACTTGATTAAGAGTAGGTCGTGATCATCAAACTTGGGCTTGATCAACATAGGGATGATATTGACCGAGCACGTCATCCCTTTTGGCAGTGCTAACAACTTGGGAGGGTACTTCTAATTCTTTGATTACTATCATGGCTTAGCTCCTAGATGTGTAGGAGTGATGTATTCCAAAATATCATGCACCGAGACACCATGTGGTGTCATGGACTCAAAATCTCCAGAGATCAATGGCCCGGTATATGCAGTTCCTTCTCCCCACATCTTCACAGATGTATGAGTTTGCTTCTTTTCGGGTGGCGTAGGACTGGGTCTCTGAGTCTATCGCTTCCACTTATGAATCGATGATGAGCCCACTGGCATACTCATGATTTCTTCTTCCACAGCTATGGGATGAAAAAGGGACTTAGACTCACTAGAAATTTCTATGGCGTCAACGCCACTCAGCATCCCTTACCCCTAAAAACTTGAAAATATACTCAACAGCTTTGAACTGCACTTTGGTCAACACTTCATAGAATTCACCCTCAACTTCTACTCGTACAAATGAAGAATGCCATCCTACACATCGCGTGTGGTGTTTTATAGCCACTTCCAATCCAAATTAATCATTACCAAATATAAGTTCACCATTATTTCTAAATCGGATATTAATGATGACAAATCCATCGATGATCTTACTCTTCGAATGGTCGGATCACCCATTAATGCGGGTCACTTCAACAAGCACCACCAGCCAATTGGTTTAACTATCTGCATTTATTACTTTATTTGACCAGCCCACAGGCCTGCAACTGTCACAACTGGTCAACTGATTACTGCTAACAATTTTAACCTTGTGCATCCTCTTCCCCGGGGCTCGCCCTGCTGTGCTAAACTGAAATATTCATCTTCTTTTTTTTTGAAACACCTCAAGTGGTGTGCATCACTGGCCCCATTCTATAGGGCTTCAAGCGATTCCCATTAATGAGATTCAACAACATTTCTCCTTCTAATTGTTGTAACTAAATTGCACCACTAGATGTAATGGAGTGAACAAGATAGGGGCCTAACTAGTGCATTTATAGCTTACCTAGATGTTGGATGAACTTAATATCATATAACAGCACCAAATCTCCTATCATAAACTATTTTTCTTAATGTGGCGATCATGCCATGCCTTCTATCGATCCTTCACAACCTGTCACTGGAAGCCTGTGATGAAACGATCTTCTTCAAGATGAATCAATTGCGCAGCACGTTCTTTTAATTCCTCTGCATCATCCATGCCCGTCGCTATGAAAATGGGCAAGCTAGGAACAATATACTCCACAGGCATGATTTCCTCTTTCCCATAAACCAACTTAAATGGTGTCTAACCTATTAGTCATTTGGAAGTAGTGTGATAGGCCCATAGAACTACAAGAATTTTTAAATCCCAGTCATTGTGGTTATATTTACATACCTTGGTCAGTGTTGTCTCCAAAATTTTGTTGAAGGCCTCAATAGTACCATTTACCTATTGGTGGTATGGTGTACTTCTCTTATGCTGTATCTAGATCTCCTCAGTTAGCGCTTTTACCGTCCGGTTGATAAAGTGACTTCCCTGGTCACTCATAAGGATTCTAGGACACCCAAATCATGTCACAATGTTCTCAAAAATAAACCATGCTACTATCATCACGGTACAATCATCAACTGGTGCAACTTCCACCCACCGAGTCAAGTAGTTAGTTGCAGTAATAATATAGTGGCAACTAGTGTGCTTACTTGGAGGATTGATAGGACGCACAAAGTCTAAAACCCACTTATCAAATGGTTGCAAAGTCACCTACCACACTAGTGGCATCTCATCCCTCCATAATGGTTTACCAACCCATTGGTAGACATCACAACTCCTTGCATAGTCTGCGGCATCATTATTCAATGTGGGCCACCATATCCCAACACACAACACTTTTCATGCAGTAGCGTAGCCTCCTACATGTGCTTCTTCTAGAAGGGGACCTTGCTCATGCAGTAAGATGCAGCGTCACAATATTTCATCTGGTCCAAGTTTATATAACTTTCCAACAATTAGTTGAAAATTGAAGGCTTTTACGACCAACTGCTTCTTTTTCTTAGTCAACATGCCTGTTGGGGCGACACCAGTAGACAAAAACTGAATAATTGGTGCATAGTGATCATCTACGACGTCAACCCAGAACAATTGTGGATTTGGAAATCCATCATCAATATTGGTCAATTCTTCACCATTCACAACACATGACAAATGATCCAGGCCAACATTCACTAGTCTCGACTTTACCACTATTTCAAAATCAAAATCTTGGAACAAAAGTAACCACCTACAGATTCTCCCCCCAAAATAGGCTTATTGACTAGGTATTGTAAAGCAGAATGATTAGTGAACATCTTGAAATGTCCTCCCAACAAATAGTGTATGAACTTTTGCGTGACTTTTGCAAAGCATAATCCATCACTAGGCCTTACCTTTCAATCGTGGTATAATTTCATTCAGCAAATGATAACTTTCTACTGGCATATGATATTGGATCATCCAAGTCGACTTCACCTGGATGCATAAGAAGAACCTTCAACGCAGTAGAAGAGGCATCAACATGCACATGGAATTCTTTATTCCAATAAGGTAAAACCAATATTGGTACAGAGGCCATCTTGGCCTTCAGGGTGTCGAAGCTTCCTTTACATTTTGGAGTCAATTAAAACACAACATCTTTCTTTAATAGCTTTTCCATGGGAGCAGTAATCGCAGCATATCATCTGATAAACTTGAGATAGTAGACCGTATGTCCCTGTGTTTCCTGGAGCATCTTTACATTCTTCAACGGTGGTAAATTGAGGATCAGTGCAATCTTTGTCGGATCTACCAACAAACCTTCTTTGTATACGATGTGCCCAAGTAGCATGCCAAAGGGTTCATAGAAAATACATTTTTTTAAATTCAATGAGATATGATGTTGTCTACACCATTCTAGCATCAATCGCAGATTGTCCAGATGGTCTCTAATTAGGCCATAAATGGTCCAGTCATCCATATATACTTGCAGGAATTTTTGAATAAAATATTTAAATACAACGACAATTACACGGGACAATACAGTGGGTGCATTCTTTAGCCCAAATGGCATGATGGTATATTGGAAACAACCCCACTCAGTGAAAAATGTAATCTTATGGAGATCCTCCTTTGCAATCTAGATCTGGTGGTATCCCAAAAAGCCATCTGTGAAGGAATATATCTCTTCGCTGCCTACACCTTCCAGGACTTCATCTATAAAAGGGGTTGGGAATGGATCATGTACACATGCATCATTCAACTTTCTTATATCGACACAAATGTGGATTTCACCAGTCTTCTTATCTTGGACAACCATGGGGCTTATCCACTCTGATTCTTCTACAGGTTCAATGATCCCAGCATCGAGCATCCTATCGAACTCAGCTTTCACGTGATCCTTGTATTGCAGGTTTAGTCTATACATCCTCTGGCGTACTAGTTTTGCATCTGGCTTGAGTAGAATATTCATTTCCACCATGTCCCCAACTATCCCCTTCATTTATGAAAATCACGTTGGGAAAAGGTCCTAGAATTCATGCAGTAGATCTATGATTTTGGCCATCACCTGTTTGCCCCAATAGTCTCTAATATTAGCAAATTTTGGATTTTCTGCCAACCCAATGTTAACTTTTTGGATCCTTAGCGGTTGATTCATTGATTCCCTCAGTATGTTTGGAGCTGTGACACCATGGATTCCTTCGAAATTTGGAATATTAACATTCCGCAGCTCATCATCATCTTCAGGTTCCCCGGACAAGTTGTAGCATGTCATCATGGATTGGATGGAGCAATTTGCATGTGGATCAATAGGGTATGAAACAAGGATGAATTTTAGTAATATGTCTTATATAATGTGTAAAGTATTACATACCTCGGGGTTAGTGTCCTGGAATCTAAACATTTGCAAAAAGCAAATTGACAACTCCTCCTAGGTGGTAATGGTTCTCCACAATTTTGCTGCATTAACATCTGGGTGGTAATGGTTTTGGGTCACGATGTCCATAACATATGATACTTGATCAAATGACTGGTGGGGTCATTTCATCCATCATATCTCCCATCATGGTAGACCTCTACATCACCAAAGCAGACCATCATCAACTTGCGGCATTGTTCCCAGTCATGGATTGTCTGTTTGTGTGTCACCCACCATTGAGCTGGAGTAGGATTTAGTGCTACATCAAGAGCAAGTATCCTTTGTAGTTCAAACACTTTTTCTTCAAATTTCTGAAAGAACTTAGATGGTCCCGGTAGTCCTTCATAAATGGGAAACTTGACAGTCTCAGTCGCAACATGTTAGATAGACTGTGTAATCAACCCACATTTTCATAATGATATTTCACGCAATCGATTCTACCAATTTTCTAGAGCATATTCAGAATTAGAGGATGCAAAACTTGTGATTTTCCATCCCAATTCACCATCAATGGTAGGATGGATATAGTCCTCAGATATGTTATAAGCATGATCCCAACTTCTCCTGACTTCATCCTTTACAGGTTTGATATATCATCGTCCTTCCTAAGGGTCTAAAGGAGCAATGACCCTAACATATTGGTTTTCAAATGTCATAACACATTTTTTTAAGTTGATAGCTACCATGCTATCATTAGCCCATTTAATTCCTAGCAGCGTGGGATAGGAACCACCATCTCCTACAACGTCTATCACGTCAAAGTCAGCACATGTTTTCATACCTTCTATGTTGACAACCAAGTTTGAAACACAACCAATGGGCTGAACCTTCTCCTGGTTTGCTAAACGCAGTTGTACCGATGACCATACCAATGGTGTATTTCCCATCAATCGACAGGATTGATTCACGGGGATTTTTACATATGATCCAAGGTCCAAAATGACCGAGTTAACCTCATAATCTCCAATCTGGATATTCATCCTCATTTCCTTTCTAGTCTTCCTTTTTTGCAAAGAATTGATAGCAGAATCCTTTATTTTCTTATATGGGAGGTGCAATAATGTCTCAAGCTCGACAAGTGTGTCTAAGTCCCTCACCAACGATAGACAACTCTCAAAGAACTTGCATAGGGTACCATGCTGCTGCGATGGTCCTATTTCTATGGAGGGGTTGAAAGAGGAAGGCATATCAATAATTGGTAACTTACCTGAATTTCTCTCGATTTCATTCTTTGTGTCAAAGAAGGTATCTTTCTCTATTGCAATATCAAATGTGACCTTCTTCTTATGAGCGAGCCGAACTTGTAGCCGTGGTCCATCATCTCTAGTTGTTGCACCAGCGCGAGTGACAATCCCAATGTCGACATCCTTCATCCACGGCTTGGCCTGAATAATGGCAACTATCGATCCCTACTTCAACAGTGGGTTTTGATTCAATGGTTGATTCATGGATTGGTTCTGTGTCTGAGGAAGGTTTCGAGTCTAAGTTTGCAGTGGGACCTAGTTCTTCATTATTGGATGGTTCTGTACTTGGAATGCAAGCTGATTCTGATTCTGGGCATTCTGTAACTGAGGAATTTTCATGCCTACCATTTTCCAATCAACTAAGGGAAACTTTCAACATTATGATCATTGGTTGCACAGTATGTGCACTGCGCATGAGGGCACTCCCTTTGGTAATGCCCAAATACCCCACAGGTGTAGCACTAGATTGATTCACGACCTCATCCTCCTCCTTAGCCAAATCCTCCTCCCCAACCTCTGAACCGTCCATGGAATCCTCCTCAGAATCTTCCTTGCTGATACTTTAGTTCGGGCATTTGTTGCTATGGTGGGTTAGGTTTCTACTGGACATAGCGTGCGGCTTGAACATATTGTGGTTGATTATACTATAGTTGTGGTGCCTGGTTATAATGTGGTTGTACCACGATTTGTGGCTATGGTGTGAACTGCGGTTGCACTATAAATTGTTGTTGTGGTTGCGCAGGAACAAGCTGCAATGGAGGCGGTCATGTATATGGTACCTATGCTGCTGGCTGTACTACTTACAGTTGTGCTTGTGCTATCTGGGGGTCCTCCCCTTTCAAAAAATATGAGTCATATGTCCTTTCATAGAGTAAATCATAAGCACAACATTTTTTGTCATCATGTCCAACTGACCGACAAAATGTACAGTACAAAATTTTTGATTTGGTAACCATCTTTTGTATGTAATCATAGTTCTTGTGTCAATGCCCATAGACCTAACAAATGCGACACCATGGTGCACCAGCACCACTCAATGGATTGGGGGCTCCTGATAGCAAATAATTTCAAAACATCGGGCATGTATCCTTGGTGTGTCTGCTTGCATGGCAACGGGTGCACCAAATATCGTCACGATCTTCCTTTTCCATTTTGATGTCTTGCAATTGCAGTGTCAAATTGGCTAACTACACCTCAATATGATTCATTCCAATAGCAGTTTCCTCTACTGAATATGCCTCCAATTTCATCACGATCTCTAGAGCCTTGCTCTGCGTTGCAATATTTTGCTGCATTAATGGTTGTCGGATATGAGGGACAAGCGCCACGATAAACCATTCTTTATGATGAATGTCGGTCATATGAAAACTGACCCGAGCCATCAATGTCTTAAATTGCTGATCAAAATCCCAAATCGTTTCATTGGGGAATTGTTTGATCTCTTTTAATTCAGTAATGTACTGAGCTTCGGATTTTAGCTTCTTAAATTCCTTAAATAGCCCTGTTTTGATCTCATCCAATGTTTTTGCAGCACCTCCCTAAGGCACCCATGTGAATATCATAAACCAATCCAACGTGTGACCCCTTAGAGTAGTGGCTAGCTGAATTTTCTTGACATCATCATCGATAGTTTATCGAGTAGTCCAGATCACTTCATGTAAGAGCTAGTCCTACTCTAGATCATCGGTTCCATTTCCATTGAATATTGGCAACTTCATTTCATCTCCTTCCATTTTGGACCTTATTCCTCCTGCTAGTGCTGACACGTCAGGCAAGTCAACATAGAATACATGTTCCTTCCTTATGGTGGAGTACTGTGTGCGGGAGTAGGCACGTTATTGTTGGGGTTTGATCCTATTGTTCTTTCAGGTGTATCCTAGGCCTGTATGTCCTCATCATCACAAAAATTTCATTTGTCCCATGTGGTTGTTCTTCATGGTATAGCACTTCGACTTCAACAGGACCTTCTCCTGTCCTCTGCCTCTTTTCTCAAAACCTTGCTCCTCCCCTCGTACAACCACTTGTTTCTTCAACAACCTTTACATTCTCATCAAAACTCATGCCCATTTACCCCTTCCTTCCTTATTCATTTTCCCCCTTTCTATCGTAGTGACTACATCCCCTGCACACCAAAGTTCCACTACTCTTGGTCCATCTTTAGGATATCCTTTTCACAGACTAGTTACTTAATCGACAGTTGTAGTGACAATAAGAGTATTCCACGTGGTCCACTGAAAAAATCCCTTTCTTCTTCACTAAAATATTTATTAGTATCAACAGCAAACTCAATGATGTATCCTTCTAAGATACTATCCAACCATACCTCGACTTCCCGTGATGCCTTATTACTAGTTTCATGTAACTCCTAGATCAATTCTGGGGTCCAGGATGTCGGCTCTCGTCCTTCAAATTTTGTCTTCCACTTAGCGAAATTTTCTGACCATTCATGCAAGAGTACAGGGAATTCACAAAAGAACCATTCATGGGGACTATCATGGATATTTCTATCCAACATTGGCTCATTGAGAGCTTAGGATTCTGGTTTTTAGCTTCAGCAAACTCTCGCAACTTCATATCAAACCATCCCTCGATCTTTGATTGATTCGGATTCCAGAACATATCCCCCTCTTATTTGAAACTCGGTCCCAACAATGGAACCATTTGTTGGTGAAACCCACTAACAAAGCTTCATTGACAGGGGTTCCTACTCTGTCAACACCTCACACTGCAACCTCCCTGAGCACCACCTCAGACAGGTTTTACCCTGCCCAGCAACATCTATGGAGCAGACAAGGTCTCACCCAAGGTGTTCAAGGGAGAACTGTCAGAATTGAGTTTCTGATAGTGGGAGAGGAGGATATGGGGATCTAATAGAGGGACACCATAACTTATGCAACCATCGAACAGTGTCACAATATTGCATCATTACACATAGTGCATCAAACTGTTACAGAAACATAGATTGCATCGACATAAAAGCAACAGATTGCATTGATATAGCAAAAAGAGACTGAATCACATCTATATTATGCCATTATAACAAAACAGAGATGCAACATCATAACAGATCTATAAAAACAGATAAGAACTGAGCCATACTAATTGCATCATATTAACCTTGTGCAAATGTACCACGTTACACAATTCTTCTCCAAAACCGAAGACTGCATACATTGGGAAGAAACTAAGATAAAACCATAGTTAAGACAAAAAATTCTCCATAAAATAGATCGTACCAGATCTTATCCCATACAATTGCATCCAATTGGTCCTTTTTTATCTCCTTAAAAATAGATCTATAAATAGGATTAAACCTTTACATTGAGGGTCCACTACTAACTGAATTCTAACCACTACTGACCTATTGCAGCAAAACTTGGTCAAAATATACATAAAATATTCAAAAGGTGATTATTTTTCCACTTATCGCCCTAATCTACCCTTGCGCGGTGTCATGTGAGCTTGCGGACCTGCCGCAATGCTGCGCAACTCACTTGACCCAAAGCCCTTTCCAACAGTGATAACCTACCACCAATGTGGATTCCCATTCACATATTCTTAACAAGCATGAATGGACAAGTTTACTAAGAAGTCAAGTCTCTTCTTAGGAGTTAGGCCTAGGCCTAAAGAAACTCCATAAGTGCGCGGAGCCTTATAAATGGGATAGCTTGTAAAAAGAGGCCAAAATGAGGCTCAATTTGGCATGAAAAATAACAAAGGAGTCTCACCTAAACCTACGACAAATGCGGCATGAGTACCAAAAGAAAACAATGTGTTCTGAACTAGGGTACTCATGGAAGGAAATCCCTATCAATGGAAGAACAATCGTATAGACAAGGCAATAATGGTTAAACACCATAGTACGTGGTCAAAGTAGTGATCCTAGGGTTAAAGACGATTAGGTATAGATGCAAAAATGCATATAAATGATCAAAATCCTATCCTATAGGAGTGAATAACAATTTTAAGTAACCTTGGACCTATTGCACTAGGAAAACATGACATGGCATTAGTTTGATTTTGATAGATTGATTAAAAACTATAGGTTAAAAAATCCACATTTTGAAATTATTTCTATAAATAGTCCAAAAATAGAAATAAAAAACACCATTTCATATTTACCCAATATAGCCATTTTTTACCTCTCACTTCAATTGCTCGGTGTGGAAAAACCAGTGGACGATTTTCGATACCGCAAGTGCTAGGTAAGACAACTCTTCATTCTCTTCCATTTCATCCATTTACATTTTCAATTTTATGCAAAACTTTATGTTTTAAGCTCGTCTTCAGGGGGTCGCTTTGTACAGGCAGGTAGACAGAGTCGCGTACATGCGTTTTACACACGACTTTCTTGAAGGTAGCCTGCATGTCACACACGATCTATCTAAAAGACAGTCGCGTGTACTACACGACATAGGAAAAGTGAAAATAGGGCCAAAATCAATTTTTTTTATGAATTTGAATGTTTGATGATGGCTTCATGAGCAGGTTAAAACATGGTGTTGGAATGGAGGGAGCGGGAACATGAAAATATGGACCAATATGCACTCCAAAGTGCCCCCACTATGCAAGCATTGCGGAAAAGTGGGTTATTAAAGTTATTTTGAACCTCACCTATGTGGGCCAATGTCTGCTTGCTAGAGTTTTTAATTGGCTACTGGGATCATGAACATGGTGCCTTTGACCTACAAGGTGAAATTTTGGAAGTGGCACTAGAAGACATATACTTCATTACGAGTTTGTGTTGACAGGTAACACTTGTCAACCTCGAGGGTACCGACAAGGGTGGTGACCTTATGAGTTTTCAGGATTACATCAACACTTACTACATGCCCAACAGTCGAAAAAAGGAATCCTACATCCCTATTGTACATATCAGTAACTACCCATTACAGGTGCTGGTAAGCACAATAGTAAGTGTTGTAGGATCATCATCACTCCATCTTGCTACTCGAAACTAGATGATAATTGTTTTAGAGTGCCTACAGGGAGATTTGTTTGACTGGTGCTTGGGAGTAATCCTGATAATGAAGAAACAAATCTCTGAGTGCAAGAGAGGCCGATGGAAGAACTTTGGATATTCTAGTGTATTGGTGGATTTCATTTTCAAGAGAGTTCCCTCCATCAGCCCTATGGTACCTCTTCCAGACTTCTCTCCCCATCAGCCTAGACTGAGTAGATGGGGAGACATTTTCCTTTGCTAGGATGGTGGTGGCTTAGTTCAAAGTGTCTATGACGATGACTTCTACCTATGGTGGGGATGGTAGCTACCAGCACTGTAGTAGTTTCCATATGTTGGGTTGGACTTTTGAGGCAACAATGACCTTGTCCTCCCTTCTGGAGGAGTATGGGGAGCATTAGGTATTTTGGTTTTTCAAGTTTTTAAATGTTTATAAATTTTTATCATAAAGATGTATACATATGTATAAGAGTTTTTAATCCATTTAAATGTTTAAAATGTAGATATTGGACTAGTCTACCCTGATGGGAATCCTCATATGTATGTACGACCGGTGGCAGGGGAGGATCAGGGTTTGATCAGGGTACTTGAGGGGAAGCTGGCCAAGCTTACCCAAAGAGTCCCAACTCTATGTATTAAGAAGATCCATGCCATTATGCAGGAACTAGTTTTTGGTATTCCACCCACCTAGATACACCTTATGAAATGGGTAGCCAGGGCTGTACTTGTCTACATAGAGGCTGTGGAGGCTGCTATAGCTGAAGAAGATGAAGAGGCCCGAGAACAGGGTGACCAGGATGACCAGGGTGACCAGGGTGGTCAATATTATACCTAGGGGAATTTTATGGATTAAGATCCATTTTTTGTATATTATGACTGGATCTGAGGATCAAGAACTTGACCTATCTATATGGAAATATATTCACACAAACACACACACACACACACACACACACACACACACACACACACACACACACACACACACACACACACACACACACACACATATATATATATATATATTGTTGGTTTATTTACATGTGTTTTACACTATATCTGTTGTGTATTTTTATGGAATGTGTGTTAAGTACCAATCTAAGATATAATTCGCATATGCATTAGTTAATGAATTTTGATTTCTTGGAATATGATTAAATGTAATAAAATCAAAATTTCTTTCTGAAAACCTAACTTCCAAAAACTGACGTAATAAAATAGGGTTTCACACTTGATAAGCTCGATTGAGCTGGAAAACGACTAGTTGAGAGTCAAGTCTAAATTCCAACTGTGTGATGCCACATGATAAGGCATCCCATAAAATCTCAATGACAGCGCTATATTCGGCCACATTATTGGTAGCAGGACCTAGGAAAGCACCTCCAGAGGAAACCAGCTATCCTTAGGGTGAGTAAATAACCGATGCAGCTGAAGCCAGGTTGAAAGTATGATGACTAGTGCCATATGAAAAACCTACGAACCACTCAAAAGACATCTGTAACAACCAACATATGATATAAAAACACAAATCGACTAGCTATTGTCCATAAAGTTACATACAATAAAAATACAAGAAAAAGTGCTAATCTTAAGCATAGTACTTCTTTAGGTAGAGCACATTTTTAGGCTTAGGCAACTCATTCCCTTCGAAATAAATTAAATCATATGCCCCTTTCTTCAGAAATTTCGACACAACATAGGGTCCTAACAACATAGACCTGAATTTCCCTAACCCTAGGGGTACGTTCTCCTGGTCCCAGAGCAAGACAAGCTCCCCTTCAAAAAAAATCCTAGGTTTGACCGATTTATCATATTGATTTTTTACCCTATTTTTATGAGTCTTGTTTACAGTCAATGCATGTCTACGGTGTTCATCTAGATGTTCGAAGTGTAGCAAACGTTCTTCTAGCTCAGTCGTATCAGGTAACACATGAATGGAATTTTTTAATGATGGGATTTCACATTCAACCGGGGTTACTGCTTCCACCCTATGAACAACTTGGAAAGGTGAGAACCCTGTGGTAGTTTTTGCATTGGTTCGATAAGCCCAAAATGCGAGATACAACATGATGTGCCAATTTGACTGAGAAGGGTTGATAGTATGCTTGAGAATAGTTTTCAAGGTATTATTGACTACCTCGAATTGACCATTCGCTTGCAGGTAGAAAGAAGACAAATGTTCTTGTTTAAAGCCTAGCATAATAGCTAATTCGGTCATCATGATTCTTTGGAAATGACTTCCATGGTCAGTGAAAATATCTTTAGGAATACCGAAACGCATGATAATCTGGTTGAAAATGAAAAAATTTGCAGTTTCCCCATCCACTTTGAAGGTGGGCATTGGCTCTGCCAACTTTGTAAAGTAATCTACAACGACAATGATGTATTTGTGCCCCCTAGCCGAAATTGAGTTGCACGTCACTTAATCTATCCCCCATTTGGTGAAGGGGCACACTACGATGATAGGAAATAATAGAACAGGACGTGACCACATATTTCTAGTGTAAAGATGACAAGGATGACAGTGCTTCACAGCTTCCACACAGTCTTTAAAGATTGTGGGTAAGAAATAACCGGCACGTAAAATCTTTTAGGTCATTCCTAACCTAGATAAATGACCCCCACATGCTCCACCGTGGGCATCATTTAGGATAATTTCTGCCTCTTCGTGGGTGAGGCACTAACATAAAATAGAGTCTACCCCTTTATAGTATAAATTATCCCTGATTATGAGGTTTTTTTTCGCATGTGTGCGTAGTTTGTGTCGTTCTTCGCGTGAAAAGGTTGCAAAACACTTCAAATTCTAGAGATAAATAAGTATATCTCCATACCAAGTGTCAGAGGTGGCGATCAAGAAAATGTGCTCATATGGGAATGAGTCTTCTTCAATTGATACATCTTATTCAACTGGAAATTCTGCAATAAGCTCTGCAAAAACTAAGGATTTTTTTTGATATGGTGGATTGAAAATCCAAGTCCAACTCCTGGAGAATGACTATCCATTTTTTAAATTTCCCTCCAACTATGCATCAGGACAAGACATATTGGAAAGGATTGACATATTCCACTACTGCCATAGTCCTCAGTAAAATGTACTGGCGTAACCTCTGAAAAAAAACATAGCTGCTAAATCCAACTTTTCAACGTGGGAGTACCTAAGTTTAGGGCCAGCTAAAGCATGACTAAGATAATAGGCGACATGCTCTTGGAGCTTATCATCCTCTTGAATTATCACTACCCCAATGTTTGACTCACACACGGCCAGGTACAATATAAAATCACGAGAGTAATTCTACGGATGCAATAAAGGTGCCAACAACAAAGCTTTCTTTAATTCCTCGAACGCAAGTTGTGCAGTTTCATCCAATACAAATGGGGTGTCCTGCTTCAGCATGCACATGAAAACTTTGGTGATCTTGGCATAATTCATGATTAAACATCGAAGAAAGCTAGAGTTTCCTTGCAGGATTTGAAGTTCCGATGGAACAAGGAGGAGGCAGATTTGCAATGGCCTCAACTTTCTAAGGATACACCTGAATACCTTTGGTAGAAACTATGAACCCAAGCAGGCTACCTAACTCAACAAAGAAAAAACACTTGTGGGGATTCAAGCTTATTTTGTAATTCCTACATCATTCAAAAATTAAATGCAAGTGATCTGGATGATCGGTCCTCTTATGAGAATGTGTCGATAGATCATCTAGGTAGGGTTCGACAATAGAATTGATGTCATGAAAGGAAAAATTAATTTCCCGCTAAAAGGTAGCCCCTGCATTTTTCAATACAAAAGGATTTTTCTTGTATGCAAATGTACCCCAAGGAAAAATGAAAGACGTATTATTTTGGTCTTCCAGCTTAATTTGAATCTGATTATACCCAGAGAAACCATCCATAAACGAAATAACCTCACCTCACTCCCTGCACAAGCATCAATGATTTGATCTATGAATGGTATGGGGTAGTTATCCTTAGTACAAGATTTGTTTAAATCATGAAATTCAGTACATACATGTGTCATCCCTTGATTTTTATCAACAGGAACACGATTGGATACCCATTCCGTTGAAGCTATCGGGTAATTAAAACCACCTTTCAGCATCTTTTCAACTTCAGCATTAATGGATGTTTCTTTACACGGATTGATAGGTCTAAGTTTTTGTCGAACTAGTTTGGCATTAGGATAGGTTCATATTTCATGTTCTAATATCGATGGATCTATGCCTGGCATCTCCTCATATGAACAGGAAAACAAGTTGTGGAACTCCTTAAATAAGTCTGTATAGATAGAAATCTTCTCCGGAGAGCAGTTTGCACAAATATATACATTTTCCATAATGTTAGGTTTCATAGAGATGTTGATAGGGACAGTAATGGAAATTTTTTCCATATTCCCCTCGGCAAAGATTACCTCCCTTGTTAAGCGATTGATTGGTATATTAGCATCACCTACCAATATCACATGGAACTCTTGATTTTCAATCCTGCTTAATTCTGGAATAAATTAGGTTCTATGATGAATATCTTCGCAGATCTTATCTTTCCCACTCATAGCTTCCAAAATGGCTTCGTCTAAAGGCAAAACCATGTCTAAGCAATTGTCAGTATATAAAGAGTTATCTCCCCATGCAAGCAGATAGGCTTCTTCTAGCTCCTTTGAGACTATAGGAGGAACTGAAATGGGATCAAAAGTGGTGTTAACAATAGCTTGATAAGATACTTCCACTTCTAATAAGGTCACTTTAGGTTTGTAATGGGAAGGAAGAACCCAAGAATCCGTTCTATCAACAACTGTTGCGATAGACTTCCCTACACCAGTAGAACCTAAGTAATTAATCGGGGCTGGGATATTTTATGTACCCATTAACGATGAATACAATTCATCCCCTAAGCTCTCTGAAGCAGGTTTGAGTTGATCAACCAATGGTATGGTGGACTTGTTAGTTTGCATATAGCCTTTTTGAGTGAAACTGAGTTGCTATACAATAACCAACTTCCCTTCGTGATGAAACACTACCACTTGAAGAATTACTGATGCAATTGCACACATAGCATAAGTCCAAATCCTCCTCAGAAGCAAGTTATAATCCAACGGTGCATAAATTACCTCTATTTCAACAAACACTACCTTCCCTGCCAAATTAATCTTAAAAGCTGGTAGGATACCATGTTGACGAAATGACCTTCTGTTGAAAGCAATAAGTAGGGTGTTTGATGAAACTAGCTCTAGAGATCCAAGAGCCTTCCACCAAGACAAGGACATGACACATGTGGAAGTAGCTTCGTCAACAACTGAGCTTCCAATGGTTTTTCCACAATGGATGACATCTATTGACAAAGCCACATGATATGACAGGTGAATTTTGACATTGGACCAATTAAACTTCACCATAAGGCTCAATGAGTCCATACTATCTAAGGCTACTAAGATTACATCTCTCTAGGCATGACAACTCTAGTGTTATCACATAAGGGGTTTGGGATAAATATTCAACTACAAAATAATTGGTTCCATCCTTAGCGTTAGGATTGTCCAATGCTTTCTTGAAGAAAAATTTTGGTATCTTAGGCATAGTTTCGATAGGTTTTTCAATTGTGAGAGGGTTAGAAGTTCCACCTATAGACTTACCCTTCTTAAGAGCCTCTGTATCATAGTTCTTGTTTCTAGTTTGGAGTAATTTATCGGATCGAACCATGTTGATATATATTTTGTCAGGGGAATTAGCAGTGCCCCCTACTACGTTAAAAATTGAAGTTGCATTCTGTCCTTGGGGAAATGGATCCTTTAGGACATCCAGTTGTTGATTTTTTAGCAGCTTCTGAGCTTGATCTATAAGAGGGAATTGATGGGTTAGATGATTTTCCTAGCACAACTTACAGGAAAATTTCACCTTCTTCTCCTCTTTTTCCCCCCCATCAGCTTTATTTGTGGGTTTTGGCTTGTTTTGGTTTCCCTCACCTTTCTTCCCCTTTTTCTTTTTCCCACCGGGCTGCTGACTTCCTTTTGGGAGGATTTAGCAAAAACATTTTCATTTTGGGATGAGGGGGTGCCTTTGCTGCCTCCATTGTAGACTGTTTAATGAACAACTCATGATGTTGTTTTGCCAAAGAATCTACAATGGGAGATTTAACTAAACAAACCACGCCATCAGCATGAGGTCCAAGATTAGGTTTCTCGACACTATGTGTTGGTCACGGTGCATCAGGGATGATTTCATATAGAATCTCAGACTGAGAGTATATCAAATCCAATTGCTGGGCCCTGAGGATAGCTTCTTCCTCATTAGTTACTACCTAAGTAGATACATCCTTCGATATATATGGCAATAAGGACTTAAGGAACCATTCTAACAAAAACTCAGGAGGGATAGTGGCCTTAATGATCCTCTTCTGCCTTTGCGACTCTTGAATATGATTCAAAATGTGAGTGTCTTTGTCTTTTCGAAAGGTGGATAGTAATTCTATGCCGACATCATACCAGACAGGAAGTTGGAAATGGTTAAGGATTACATTAGCTACATCCCAAAACCTATCAAACGCAGTAGAGGGTGGTTGATTGTACCACTTTGCTGCGACACTAGTTAGATTTATTTGGAACAATATCAACCAAATGGTGTCATCGTTTAGCGGGTTGGAAGAGCACCACAAGTGAAAGGTGGTGATATGAGCCCCTGGGTATTCACCAAGTTTTTCTTCGAATTTTGGAATATCCGAGGGTAACTTGGTAGGGATAGGTGGCTAGATGGCACCATGTTTCACCAAGTCATTCATTAAGTTGGACAAATCTAGCAAGTTTAAAGTTGTCAGGAAAGGAATTTTGGGCCTAACAGGAGCTTGAAAAGTACAAGCTTAGGAAGTAGAACGAATTTCCCCCTGGTTCCCAAATGTAAAGGAAGGGTTTCCCCAAATACCGATTGCGAAGTAGTCGAACTACCTTGAAAAGGATTCCACCCATAAGTCAGTGGATTATTCATGTCTGGTACAGTGTGTGTGGTTTGAGCCTCTCTAGTTGAAACTGGAGTTTGGAAAATAGGAAAAGGTATCCCTCCACTAAAAAGAGAGAAAGGAGAGCTTGTGAAAGGAGCCAAAGTCAGCGTTTGGAAGCCTTGACCATAAGAGTTAGCATTTCCAAACTACACCCCTACATATGCAGGTGTGGGGCCTACATATGGAGTGGATGGGGGAATGTGTCCCCCATTCCATGTGAAACCTTGTAAAAATGAAGCGAATCCAACAGGACCACTCTTAGCAGTGTATGAAAAATAGGGTGAAGTAGAAGGTGCATTGGGAATCCCAGTGACCACCCCACTAGAAGTGCCTACTACATTTGTGGAATCTGGTGGTTGAACCACCCGACTAGCTGGATTTAAGGGAGTAGCAGGTATATTTGTTCTAGGAGTACCAACCGGGGGAGGTTTCAATCCTTAAGTTAGAATAGCTGAGATGGGGGTAGATGGACTCTCTCCTGCACTAGCCACAAGTCTGCTTATAGGAACACCAATCATACGTGAATTATTAAAGGATGAAATTAGATGATCATAGGATCTTTTAAGTCAGTAAGAGGTGAATTAAATTTTCTTGAAAAATCATGAGCCTGCAAGTCTTCTATCTCTACCTTGTTTGTATCAACCTGGTTTGTCATAAGTTCTGGTTCAGCTAGAACTTCACTAATTCCTACCGGTTAAAAAGAACCGTCTATGTCTAATCTCCGCTTTTTAGGGGGCGATGGAGGCTCCACTATAGTAAATGGAGGAGGTCTTTGCAAACTTCTTGACCTTCTAAGAGGTTGTTCCTCCACGATTGAAAATTGACTCTTCACACACCCTAAGGTCGGTTAAACACAAACCAACCACACAACAATCACTACAAAATTTCCTAAAGCCACAACAGACACAAGGGGTGTAAGATATGATTTGCAGAAAAAAGATGAGAGATAGTTACTTGGCATCCCTGTAGATGTTCTTAGGCACAAGCAGAGGAATCACCCACCTCCCTCCCACACCTTCTATCAGGCTTACCTTCCAAGCTCATCCAAGGTCAACCAAAAATAGCCTTTTGGTGTACCTATGTATGAACCCTAGATGTCAAAGAGACTAAAGGCTACCGCAAATATATTGACAGTCTGGGCGGATAATTGCAATCCTTGTTCGTACGCATGGGTAGGGTAGAAAATACCAAAACCTTGTCAACACCGACACCACCCGAGGCTTAAAGGGTAGTATTGACAGAAATCCCCAGACACGCTTTGAGAAGGAATCAGAGCGTTATCTCCTCAATCCAATCCTCCATGTAACCTCATGCTTAACTCCTGTTTGAGAGGAGCTTCCCAAATACAGTCAACATAAAAGAGGGTTTACCTATTGATTGGCCAACTACGTCTAAATTTTAACACTTGTGGAGAGTTGAAACGTCGTATTCCACAAGTCTAGCCTAAGCTAGTTGGTGTATGAGCCTATAAAATAAAACTTACTAATCATTTTTAACTTATATTGTTCATTTTAAAAGGTTTTTTTTGTTAGAAGGTAAATGACGTGAAAAACTGTGGTGTTATAGACTCGATAAGAAAAAGAAAAATGATGTATAAAGTGAATTCCAAAGTAAATTGAAACTACTTGAACCAATTTTTTTTCTTTTTGCAAATATAAGCTAATGCAATTGAAACTAAATGCAAGAAAATTAAAGACTTCTTTTTATAATTTTTGAAATTTTATTTGAAAATACTGAAAAGAAAACAACTAAATGCAACTAAATGCAAAAGTATAAAATGTTTTTTCCTTTACTTTTTCAAATTCTTGAAAAACTATAATGCAACTAAATCCGAATTTTGAGCAAGTTTGAATAATCAAAGCATAGAATAAGTGAAAAGAGATATAAAGGACCCAAAATGACCTAGTTCAACCAATCAGGAAGAACACTCGAAAAAAAAACTGACTTGGAGAAACTATTGAACCCAAAAGTCCACTAGATTTAGAAAAGAATAAGTGACAAACTGACACCACAAAATGCAATACATAGTATAAAGCATATAAAGCCCTGTTCACTGACCTAGAAACAAAGCACTAAACTTATAAACTAAGTAGGACGACCACCTTCAAATCACAATATGAGATAAATTCAAGAAAAAAGGCTCAAAGGCTTGAAAACAACCAAATGATGTGACACACAAGACTTCAAACTCACAGATTCATGCCAAAAATAGAAGACTTCCAAGCAAGAAAAAAACCAACGAAGATAGGGACAAGCAAACCCTACCCAATTTTTATGCTGCTATAGGATACATGTGACTATGTATACAGGAAACCCGTGTACAAAACACGATTGTCTTATAGAGAAACCCACGTATACAAGGTCCTACATGCAACTGTGTACAACAACAACCCACGCATGTAACTAACAAAATTTCAAGGAAAAAAAACTAGTAAAGAATTTTGGGCACACTACACTATAAATCAAAAGAAAGATAAAAAGGACCACACTCAGAATCAGAATCAGAACAAAGACTGGTAAAAAGAACCTACAAGATGAACCCACATCAGGCCAGACTCCACATTATAGTCACCAGTTCTGTTGTACATGAAAATACACTGTTGTAACCTAGGGTCTGGGGTTACCAACTTACTATTAGACTTGCAGACAGTTAGCTTTTACAAAAAATGGAATGAGAATAGGAAGAGATCTTGGCTTACCCAGTTTATGACGGTTGATCCAAGCTTGGTCTTCTCTTGCTCCAATCTTCTCCAAAGCTTCTAGGGATGTCTCTCTTCACCTACAAACAACCAATTCTTCAATAAATATCTGATACATATATACATCAGAGGTTAGATGAAAAAATACTAATAATATAATTGAACATATTCATTAAACCAATATACATGAGCTAAGCACAATACAAGATTGGAAGAAGATATCTATTTATTAACAAATAGTGAATAGGTAAGAATACAAACTAGGTTCTGACAGAAGGACTCCTGTCCAACTGAGGATTCTGAGTTTTGCTGCTCCAAGACTCTGAAGGTAAACCACCAGCATAACTTTTCTCTTCCCGAATTGATTAATTTTCCCCATCCCAAGGCCTCTATTTATACTTTGGAAAATAGAGTGGTTTCAAAGGTTAGGATGGTTGGGACAGTTGGGATAGTTATGGATTAGGCCCCAACTAATCTCATATAATCATGATTTATATTTTTTAATTTTGAATTAAGGTACACACAAGTATTGATATATGCACGGTGCATATGACACGTGGGTTGCTCAAAGGGAACTCATGTATGCAAGGTACGCGTGGGTTACAATGCACATAGTCACGTATGACACATGAATTACAATGTACATAGTCGCATGTGCAATCCAAAACTCAAAATAAAAAAATATATAAGGCTGGTCTAAAGATAATGCATCAAAGGCCCTGCACATCTATAGTGTTATGGCTACTTCAATCCTAATTGTCTTTTTGTGTACCGACATGATGAATGTTAGCACTCAAACAGAGAAGTTCCATTTTGGCTGATAACAAATTTGCTGCTCATACAAGGAAGGAGTAGAAGCTTATTTTTAGTAGATGCTAAAGAAACAGAGGTAGCTGCCTCATTTTAGTTATTTACTCAAAACAAATTGATGTATAAAGAAGTTGGTGCTTTCCCTACATCTAAAGAAAGAGGTTTTTCCCTTTATGGGTTTCCTCATGAAAAAAATTATGTGGCTCAGTGTTTATGGATTGATTAATTGCTTTTGCATTAATTTTAAAAGAGTTAAGAAGTAAATTATTGTAGCTAACTAATTCAACCCCCCTCTCAATTATCTTGTCTTGTCCAACATGGTATCAGAGCGAGTACTTCAGGTTCAGTTTAACCACTAAAAGTCTTTGATTGTTTATGATGGATAATGAATTGAAGTTTACAAAACATGGATTACCTTTATTTGATGGGCATAATTATGCTTTTTGGAGTGTTATGATGAAATTGTTTTTGCAGTGTCAAGGATTTGAGGTTTTGAAAGCTGTGTTAAATGAATAAAAAAATCCAGCAACTATTCCAAGAGATCCCATAGGTAAAAAAACTTTATGAAAGTAATTCCAAAGCAATGTATGCAATTCTTGGAGGCTTTCCATGTTCTGAATTTGTTAAGTTAATGCACTGTGAGTCAGAAAAAGAATTATGGGAAAAACTTAAAACTATTTATGAAGGAGATGCTAAGGTAAAGAATGCTAAACTACAATCTTTTAGAAGTCAATTTGAAAGCTTAAAGATGGAATAAAATGAAGATATATCAACCTATTTATTATGCATTGATGAAGTAGTTAATACCATGAGAGGTTTAGGAGAAAATATTAAAGATGTCAATATTGTGCAAAAGGTACTTGGATATTTACTTGTAATATTTAACTCAAAAGTATCTTCTTTAGAAGAAATAACTGATCTTGATACTTTAGATATGGATGAATTACATGGAATACTAACAACGTATGAAATGATGACTTCTGGTGAGAATCCTTCTAGAAAAGAAGAAGCTTTCAAGGCAGCAAAGAGAGATAAGAAAAAATTTGAAACTTAAGTCAGAAATCATGAAGACTCATAAGAAGATGTGGAAGAAGATAACTTTGTCAAAAATCTAAGAAGAGGTAGTGGAAAGTACAAAGGTAAACTTCCACTCAAATGCTTTGATTGTGGTAGAATGGGACATTTTGCTTCCAAGTGTCCTTTCAATAAACATTCTGATGGTGAAGAAGAAAGTAATAGAAAGACTCAAGAATAAAAGAAAAATACAAGAAACCATTTCAAATAAATTCTTATAAAAAGAAGAGTTTATTCATAAAAAATGATAGTAATTCATCAGATATAGATGGAAGTGATGAAAGCTCAGACATTAGGTTGTTTATGGCTTTAGATAATCATAATGAAAAATTCATTGGAGAAGAAGAAGTTGAAGTTGATTTAGAAGAATAACTTGTAAGTGCACTAACTGAACTTAGAAAGACAAGAAAGGAATATAAGTCTCTCAAGGAAGAAACAAACAAACTTGAAAATGACTTACAAGAATCTAGCAAATTGATAGAAAGCACTGGGACAATGATAATTGATTTAAAACTTAAATTGGAAGAGGCTAGATTAACTGAAGAAGCATTGAACAATTTTCTTATAGAGAAAGATAAAGACAATGAATGTTTGAAGATTGAAGTTGTTTCTTTAATAAAAATGTTGCAAGAAAGTAATATGAATAGTAGTTCAAAAATTCTAAATCAGATTATTAGTTGTCAAAGATCTACTATTGATAAGAATGGAATAGGGTATAAAACAAATACTACTCATGCAAGTACAAGTACTAATAAGACTGGAATAGAGACTACTAATGCAAGTATGTTGGTGAAAAATATTTAACAATTTATAAAATATCCAACAATTTAATTGTCAACTCAGAGAGATCGCAAACTTAGAAGTGCAAGAAACATATATGCAGGATCAAAGTGTTACTAACCTATTCTACAACTCAAATTGAATATAGTTTATGAAAACAAGAAATTGTATTAAAATAAATCTAAGCTCAGAAAGCATGAAATTGCATAAATTAAACTTGGTAAAGAAAGATAGAAATTAAACAAGGGATATATAATCTATAACAAAAAGCATGTAACAAATGACAAATGATAAATAGATGTGAGCTCACGACAAATCTATACTAACAATTCATAAGAAAGAAATCACTGAGAATCTATGTTAACAATTCATAAGAAAGAAATCACTGAAAATCTATATTAACAATTCATAAGAAAGAAACCAATTAACATGAGAGAGAGTAAAATTTGCATTAAAGTATCATCTCCATTACATAACAATAAAAAAAAACTCTATGACTAACTCTCAAAAGACATAAATTATTTCTCTACTTCCACACCACTAGAGAGGCATCTTCCAAAATGAGGAGAGATCCCTCTTGTTTATACATGAATTCAAGATAAACAACTCATAATTACAATCCACTTTCCTCTCTACTTATCCCTCAAAATTCTCCAACATACCCACTTTTCTCTCAATTTATCCCTTCAAATCCTCCAACAAATATTGGATGAGTTATTCTCTCCACATTTCCATAATCCTCTCCTTGCAGTTAGCTTCGATTATTTCCTTCAAATATTGAAAAGATGGAGAAAACATTCAGGAAGCTTTTGAATACTCCTTAGTTGAAAGCTTCAAATATCCCTATATTAGAAAGCTCACACAAATATTTGAGATATATATGAAAAATATATTAATTTCTAATATGGAATCAAGAATTCTCTTAAAATAACTCAAAACAAATAATTTGGAAAAAAATAACTCAAAACAAATAATTTGGAAAATGATAATATAAAGCCATATGTATTATCAAAGTGGTGGAAATTAATGGTTTTATGGAAGGATAAAATAGGAATAAGGTGAAAAATGGTATATGAAAAATGATTAAAATGTGGTATTTTTGCGACCAAACATTCTCCCCAACTTAACCTGTTGCATGTCCTCATGAAACTATGCATTGATTCTCTTTAAAACTTTGCTTTGTACCTGGGGCTTTACATGATGATGGTATGTAACGGTAAATCATTCCATGATTTGAAATGAATGAGCGGCAGTGATTTTCCTTAACGGTTGGTTCTTGTGTGACAACCATGAATATAAAAAATATTGGTTCTTGTGTTAACAACATTCGCTCGTTTTACTTGTATTTTTGTTGAAATACATCATATTTAAAAGTATACATGCATTTGAAATGATGAACCACCAATGTATATTAGAAATCTTTTTCTTCATATTATGAATCATGCCAATATATATAGCAATGTTTTGAAAGCATAGTTTGGGAAAGACATGTTGGTTAATTGTAAATGAGATGATGAATATATAAAATGGTAATGAATAGTCCACCCCACCCCAACTGAAGATGTATTATGTGTATGAAAAGGAGAAAGGGAATATAGTGAGGGAATTTCAAAATTTATTTATTTCTAGCATCCAAAGAATTGCATGATTAAAGATTAGAAAAGAACATACCTTCACTTACCCAAATATTTGATGAACTATGCAATAGGAATGTGGTTGTTGCTGTTGGATCATAGAATGTGAAGTGAAGGAAGTTGAACTGCTGCTTGGTTGGATGAAGTAAAATATGAGAGCTGAAAGTGGAACTGTGGTGGTACTTCATATGGCTAGAAGTAAGCTGTAAAACTACTGATGGTGTCATGAAAAATGTAGTCTTCACCTGCTACAAAACTGGATGGTACAATTCTCACCGTGCAAATAAATGTGTAGATGTCGAGCATGGAAAGAATTCAATGGATTACCGACCATTGATGAATGTCATTAACCAATGCGAGGCAATATCACCATTGATGTCAATGAGTGCAAAGGTACCTAAGTACATCTTGTGAAGTGTGAATAAATGATCTGATGTCGAGCCACTTACAAGATCTAATAATCAAGGGACATTGATGTATTCCCATGATTGTTAAAGAGAGAACTTGCAATTAAGGCATGCAAGCCTTAAGGTACTAAAAATGAACTCTAGTCTCTATCCTAGATAAGGTGATGAGGTCGATGGGGCAAGACTTGTTGAAAGGTGGGCCTTAAGCAATCCCACATCAGTCAACACGAGTTGTACATAATGAGTGGTAGGCCTATAGATGAAAGATATGACGGTCAAACAATTTTTATGATAAGGAAAACAAAGCAATGTAGTCATGGGAAGGAAGCTGAATGGTTTTATCATAAGGAAAAATATGAACGAAAAATGAGGAAAATGTATGTGACTCAGAAAGGTAGATATGCGAGAAGTCATGATGTATAAGGCAGTGAAAAAGTAGACTCTAACATGGATGTGGAATAAGCTTGGAAGGAAAAAGGGTAAGTAATCATGACATGGTTTAATTAGTTTCTGAAAGGCTTCTTTGTGGAAGAAAAATGTCATGACACACATAGCGAAAACTCAACTTCTTCAAGCTTTTAAAGGAACATTTTCCTAGAAACTTTCTGCAATTCTAGAAATGTCATTCGTTCGTCTTTGAACCTGCAAAAGGTTAGCATTTCCCTACAACAAAATTATGAGCGCATTGATAAATACATGAAAATATGTGCTTAACAAAAGTTAAAGAGAATAAATAAAATGATTTTATACCTGAAAGTAGCAACCCTTGTTGTCAAAACCTGTTTTTGAGTGACTTGTGAAAACAAGTTAGCTCAACAAACATAAAATTTGAGAAGATTCCAAGTTCATTTATAATTTTTAATTTTATGAGTTTATTTGTTACCTAATGCTTTTTTATTTATTTATATATGTTTTTAGTTTTTAATTTTATTTTAGTTTTATTTTTGTAATGTTATCATAGACCTTTTATTATTATTTTTGAAGCGTTTTTGTATATATATATATTTTTAAATTTGATTTATTTAAAAAAAAATTATGTGTTTATTTTAATCTTGTAAGTTTATGTATATAGATAGTAATATAAGTTTTATTATGTCAATGTATTTTTTTTTCTAATGTTTTTAATTGTTTTGCAATAAAAATAATTTGGAACAAAAATCAAATCTTTACATCCTCCTTTTATAAATATTAATGTGTCTTAATGATTGAGCAACAAAGAGATAGGTTCGTCCCTTTCAGTAGTTGATCTCTCTAAAAGCAGACCATCTTAATGATTTGGAATAGAGAGGAGTGTGCGAAATAAGCAATTTCTATGGTAAATTTGGCAGTTTGAATGACCATGCTAATATGGATCTGATCCTTCACTTTTTAAAAAGACATCAAAATTGGTTAATGTTAGAATAATCAACCCATAGTGACCTATATTTGACATTAATTAAATCAGTTTTGTCTTATTCCTAGATTCCTAGATTCCCTCTCTATGGTCGTTGACTTCCACATGTTCCTAGAAGTAAATACTTACTAAACTGTGTCATGGAGTGCTTTGGAATCATCTTGGAAACATATTTAGAATTTCTTCTTTATTCTTGGTTTCTTAAAGTGCATATCTTCTTTTTCTGAAAGTTGCCTTGCTTTACAACGGTTTTAAGGTAGGAAGGAAAAGCTAGTCTAGGGGAACTTGCCTAGGTTTTTTCCCACATCATCCTCCTTCCTTTTCTCCAAGTAAAAGATAAATTAGTTGTCTTTCCATCACCTATTATATTTCCCACTTGCTTTATCCAATTCGTGAGCATATTCATATATTTGGAAAGTCCTTTTTGCACTTATGGGGGATTTGACTTGATTTAGTAAGGATGCTTTTTGACCAATTCGAATAGAAACCTAGTTCTTTCGAATATCTCATGCAATTATATATTTTATTATCCTATTACTTCATTTGGTTGGAATATGTACACTTAATCATTATAATATTAAGTTATGCTCCAATTTCAGTCTCCTTTTGTATGAATTTTGCATGTTTGATTAGCAATTTTGTGAGTGTAATTGATCTATCTCGGGTTCAATTTTCACATGGTATTAGATCCTTTGTATATCAATTTCTCTCCTTCAAAATTGTTATTGCAAGTTCGACATTACTGACTGGGAGCGCATTTTTCTGATTGAAGGGCACATGACCTGAGATATGGACCAATCTCAAAGGATCATCTTGACTCCATTCAATTTATTTGAATGGAAAGATAACATGGAGATATCATTTAGAGATAAATATCTCTACATGGTTACCATGGATACTAAGGTAGATCCCAATGTAGCTACAGAGAAAATAAAATGGCACAATAGGAGGGATGAGGCCTATGGTCTTTTGCGTTTGAGTATTTCAAGAGACCTTGTCTTTCATCTTGATTCATTGACATATCCTAATGAGGTGTGGGAGAAGCTTGAAGATATTATTGGAAATACAGATGATATTGGAGGACATCCAATCAAGAATGAATTGATCTCCTTGAGTCTCAGTGGCTTCGAATCATTGCAACTCTATTTTACCAATTTTAAGGCCCTTGTTTTGCAATTAAAACAATGTGGGATTGAAAAGAAGGAAGAGAAACTAGTTTTTACCATTCTCTCCAAGATTGGTCCTAACTATTCATTTTTTTTTTGACCTTCCATGCCACTAAATTGACATCTCGAACCTGGAATATGCCTAAGCTTGTTGAGTTCATGGAATCCCTCACCATGGAGCAAGATAAATTGGTGATGATGGGAACCATCAAACCTTCCAAAGACCATGCTTTGGTTGCTGGAGATTCAAAGGTGGATTCAAAAATAAAGAAAAAATATACAAATCCACCTGAGAAAAAGAGAGACAAGTCAAAGTCTCAAGAGGAGTCCTCAGACTCCAAGAAGAACCCCCAGAAGAAGAAGAACAAAGGAGAAATGAGAAAGTGTGCATACTGTAGTAAGGGCTATCATCCTGAGAGATCTTGTATGGAAAAATAAATTGACATGTTGACCCAACTCCTAGAAAAGAACAACATCTCCCTTCCTGGTTGCTCAAAGAAGAGGGAAGGACGATCAAATTTAGAAGACAGGGAGAGAGTACATGCTTTGATTGCTAGCACCTCAAGCTCACCTAGCTTCATCATTGATTTTGGAGCTTCTAGACATATGGTTTCAAAAAGGGAGATATTTTCCTTTCATGACATGTTGAAAGGTCCACCAATAGTTTTGGGAGATAACTCTCTGACTGATAGTATGGGAAAGGGTACGATTGATCTTTACTAAGGTAATTTCAATAATGTGTTGTATGTTCCAGGTCTTGCCTCTAATATCTTATCAGTGTATTAGATGACTCACACTGGGTCTCCAAATAAAGTCATATTCTCCCCCAATGAAGTTAAAATCACTAATATTTTGAATGGTAAAGTCATAGAAAAAGGTGTTGTTAATCACACTTCAAAGGTATACAGGTTTTCCCATTTCCTACCCTACTCAAACCCCTCTTCTCTTCTTACTCATGCTAATGAAGCAAGCAATCTTTGGCATAAAATATTTGGCCATATTAACTACAAGTATATTTCTAATTTGAGTGACAAAGATATGGTCATAGGTTTACCAAATTTCAAGTTTTCTAAAGGAGTCTGTCAAGGTTGTATCCTAGGAAAACACCCAGAGCACAAGTATGAGAGAGCTAGTCATGAGAGAACCTATGCACCCCTTGAGTTGATCCGTAGTGACATTGCTGGTACATTTCCTCATATCTCCATGATTCAAGCCAAATATGCACTCACTTGTATAGATGACATTTCCACATATTGTTGGGTTTACTTCCTAAAGCATAAGTTTAAACTTTTTGACCTTTTCAAAGTCTATAGAGCCTTGGTTGAGAACCAGTATGGGAGGAAACTCAAGATCCTAAGATATGAAAATGGTGGTGAGTATGTCAAGTCTAATTTCATCCTATATTGAAAATATGCAGGTATCCATATGCAACATTCTATTCCTTACACGCCACAACAAAATGGTGTAGCTGAGAGAAAGAACAGATCACTGAAATAGCTGGCAACTTGCATGATGGAGGATAAAACTTTACCACCAGAGTTTTGGGCTGAGGAGATACAATGCACATCCTATATCTATAATAGGGTGCAACATAAGCATATTTATGGTATGAATCCTTTCAAATCTTGGAAAGCCAGATGTAACCCATTCCAGGAATTTTGGCTCAAATGCTTGGGATAGAATTCCAACTGAAAAGAGGAAGGCTTTAAAACCCCAAATACAAGAGTGCCTATTTGTTGGGTATTATGAATATTGAAAAGGTCACAAGCTGATAAACTTTAGAACTAACAAATTTTTCATTGAAAGGAGTGTTTAGTTCAAAGAAGATCCTTTAGCCGCAGTTGAAGTTAGAGAGTCCTCTTCACCACCATAGCCATTGATTGTAAGTGAAGAGACTAATGAGTTTGATGATTCTGATATTTCTGATAATGATGATTTAATTTCAGATCCTAACAGCCCTACAAGACCAAATTGGGAAGCAAGGACGATTCATGTAGTTGGGGAACTAGCTGGAAATCCTAGTGACACTAGGAGGACTAGATCTCAATTTGGGATTGCCCTTTGTGTGAAAGATCCACTCTTTGTTGAGAAGTGTTATTTGATGGTAGATTCTGATCCTCAGATATATGAATATTAATCACATGATCCAATATGGAAAACATCCATGAAAGAAGAATTCAGCTCGCTCCAAAAGAACAACGCATGGGAACTAGTTGATCTCCCCCCACGGAAAAATCTAGTGAAGTGTAAGTGGGTCTTTAAAACTAATTTTTCTACTGATGGTTCACCTTTGAAATATAATTCAATATTGGTATAAAATGGATACTCTTAGGTACATGGTATTGAATACAATGAGACCTTTGCACTAGTGGCAAATATGGACTCCATAAGGCTAGCTCTAGCCATTGCAGCTTCAAGGAAATGGGAGGTACATCACATGGATGTGAAGTGTTCCTTTATAAATGGAGATATGAATGAAGGTATTTATATGCAGCAACCAAAATTTTTTGTATCTAATCCATATTTAGTGTGCAGGTTAAAGAAATCAGTGTATGGGCTCAAGCAAGCCCCTAGGGCCTGCTTTGCCAAGATTGATGGCTTTCTGTTGTAATTGAGTTTTGTTTGATGCAAGTATGATCATAATGTCTATTTGAATATGATTCATGGTTATCTAATGATTATTGTTCTCTATGTGTATGACCTACTGATTACAGGAATTTCAATGAAAGAGATTGCCTCCTTGAAGGATGCAATGAACCATTCCTTTTTTGTGACAGATTTGGGATTGTTGAGCCAATTCTTGGGTCTCAAAATTGCTCAATTCGAACATGGAATCAAGGTTCATCAGTCAGAGTATGCTTCAGATTTTCTCAGCAATTCCAACATGAAATATTGCAAGCCAAACAAGACTCCCTTCCTTTTAGGAATCAAGCTTGAGGAAGGAAGTTCTTCTCCTATGGTAAATAATACACTGTATGGTAAAAAGTGCCATTTAATACAACGGGAGTGTTTAAATGATGGCGTAATATTCACATAAGGCCATGGGCTGTTTCTTCTGCCGAAGTTATATGAAATCCTGTTGAAAGCAGCTTAAAGCCTGTGTAGCATCCAACCAAGACAAGTCCACCGAAAGCCCCGTTTCACAAAATTTATTAGGTTTAGCTCAAAAATGCCTTTCCAGGCCTGTTTTCTTAGCCTTCTTCTTATAAGGGCTTCATGTTTGGAGTTTTTTCTGGGCCTTGGCTCCTTTTAGGAGGCTAGAGACTAATGGCTTATTCATCTAGGGTTGATAAGGCAAGGTGGATGCTAGGGTTTCCTTTTTCTTCTTTCAACTGCAACCTTTGGAGCCTCACCATCCTGAGTAACCTAGTATTGTCTTTTAGGTACCTGGTGTTCAGCCTTTTCAAGAAGATGTATCTCTCTCTCTGGTCCAAGTAGGAATTGTGCAATAGCTTGTTTCTTCTAGTCAATGTTTCATTGTTTCTCTTCAGTTCTCTTTCCAAGACCTCCATTTCATAAACCTGCCTTAGTAGCTGATTGATCTTTTGACTTCTAGGTTTGCTAGAGGAAGCCCTTTCAGGTGGTTCTTCTTGTTCTTGTGGTGTGGGAAATGACAATGCTTCAGTAAATGGAACAATTTGTAGAGCTAGGGATTCATCCTCTCCTTGTTCTTCCTCAGAATATGAATAAGGTAGGTTTAAGACATTCTTCTTGTGTGCTTCTGCCCCCTGAACTTTCTCATCAAAATTCAAATTCCTTTTTTCCTTCTTGGTTTTGGAGGAGGAGGGAGGTTTTTCAATTGCTGCAGCTGGGGAAATGGCCCTCCTCCTTCTTCTCCCACTCCTTAGAGTGTTGGATTTCTTTGCAGGAGATTTTCCTTTCTCCTTTGGCTGAAGGCCTATCTCAAAGACATTCCAGAAGAGGGTAGTTGATTGGGTATTTTCTTTATCTCACACATAATTGACCTTACTTATATTATGTAGTTAGTTTGGCTTCAAGATACATGAATCAGCCTCATGAAATCCATTGGAGAGTAGCCAAGAGGATCCTAAAATTTGTTCAGGGAAGAAGGACTCATGGGATTTTATACAAAGCAAAATCTAACTTAGAGCTAGTTGGATTTACTAACAGTGATTGGGTAGGTGACAACACAGATTGAAAGTATACCTTAGTATATGTGTTCATGCTTGGAGAAGGACCAATCAATTGGTCAAGTAAGAAACATAGTTCCATAGCACTCTCATCTATAGAGGCAGAGTATATAGGAGTTGTAAATGCAGCTACTCAATGTTTGTGGTTGCAGGGGAGACTTGGAGGATGTGGTTTCGAATCATATTTTTCAACTGTCATCTATTGTAACAATCAAATCACAATTCGAATCTCCACTAATCTAGTTCAAAGGTAGATAACCAAGCACATTGATATCCATATGCGCTATATCAACGAACTTGTTCATGATGGTACCATTGCTCTACTCTACTGTGCATCTTCAGAACAAGTAGCAGATATATTCACCAAAGTATTCTATGAGAAGACCTTCAGTAATATCAAATCACTATTGGGGATTTCTGATCATGTCATTAAGAATGATTGATAACAAGATTTCCAAAATTTTCTTTCCTGTCCATGTTTAAGGGAGGATTTTCCCACTGGATTTTTGCCTCTTTCCTTGGTTGTATGGACATGCAGTATGTAAAAGGGTGACTAAGCCTTATTGCTAGGCCCTATAATTTTCTGACATTTACTCATAAATTCAAGATTAATTGGGGGTTCTAGAATAATAAACCCATAGTTACCTATATTTGACATTAATTAAATCATTTTTGTCTTATTCCTAGATTCCCTCTCTATGCTAGTTGACTTCCACATGTTCCTAGAAGTTAATACTTACTAAACTAGGTCATGGAGCACCTTGGAATCATCTCGACAACATATTTAGCATGTATTCTTTATTCCTGGTTCCTTAAAGAACATATCTACTTTTTCTAAAAGCCGGCTTGCTTTACAGCAATTTCAAGGCATGAAGGAAAATCTAGTCTAGGGGAACATGCCTAGTTTTTTCCCACATCATCCTCCTTCCTTTTATCCAAATAAAAGCATGAATGGGATTTATTTCCATAACCTATTAGCTTTCCCACTTTCATTAGCCAATTCGTGAGGATCTTCATAGATTTGGAATATCCTTTTTGCACCTATGGGGGATTTCACTTGATTTAGTAAGCCTATTTTTTGACCAATTTGAACAACAACCTAGTGATTTTGAATCTCTCATGTAATTATATATTTGACAAGCCTATTACTTCATATGGTTGGCTTATGTACACTTATTCAATACAGGATTAGGTTATGCTCCAATTTCAGTCTCCTTTTGTATGAATTTTGCATGTTTGATTAGCAATTTTGTGAGTGTAATTAATCTATCTCTTGGGTTCAATTTCCATAGTTAATTAGATAAATGAGTTCCTGAAATACAAAGAATGTCAAATATGAAAGAAATGCAGCTTGATATCTCATAATTTGTTATTGCATAATCATTCACAGGCATGGTTTATATGAACATCATAACAAAATTGAGACAAACACCTACCTCCATGAAATCAAAGATGTGCCAGGTCCCACTATGAAAAAATAAACATCAAGAAGAATGCTTGGCTGTGATAGTAGCTACGTTCAATTTTAAAGAAGATAAAACATATTGTGATTTAGACTTTTTTGTATCGGGCTTCGAGATTGTCAAAATTTCTTTTAATAGTGGATGATTAGCAATTTGATGAGATCATGATGGTAGTCATTCATTAATATAGGTAGCATCAGGAACAAGGAAAATTCAATGCTAGTTGTGCCCTTTCAAACATTTAATATTCCCGTTGTTTCTTTTCTTATATTTTGACAGCCAACAAGCAAAAAATAACTTCTAGTAAATCTTTGTTGTTGCTACAATTTGGAAATTACTGGGTGAGGTTCGAATTTTTTTCTAATCTAGGATTTTTATAATAAAAAAATAGGCAGAAAACAATATTGATTGTTACTATAAAAAATAAATAACGAACGCTGACGTCTCTATTCAATCCAAAAGTGCGATTCATATATGACGTAAGACGAGACCTTCAACCAGCAGCTAACAAATGTTGTTTGTGCTACAATAATAAGATCAATAGATATTTATTTCGTTGCCTTGTTAAACTCTACAATAATAAGGTGCAAACGATAAGAGTTTATGTATATCCACTTCTTAGCCAAATATTTTAGCTAGAAAGCTACCCACTTCTTTAAAATATGTATATCACCATATATAATTACATCATATATTTACTATCATAGTGAAAATCTGAATGGACGTGCTCTTTATTACTAATTGAGAGTAGTCTTCTATCTCCTTTATATCTCGTCAAGAGCAGAGAACTACCATCAATCATCCTTATTTCTCGTTTACCTTTGTTTCTTCTCAAGGTGTATTGAATATAGACAATCAGAGTCATACATGACCATGTAAACCGAAACCTCGTCCAATATTACTGAACTTGGTCATGTGAACAAAAATTCAAAAACAAAATGAGGGCTATTTTGGAGAACTATAATTCGCCTAGTGTTTTTTGGATTCTTTTGGAGTCATGTCATTCAAAAAAACTTAAATGAAATGATTATTAGTCTGGAAAACCCACCCTCGCTAATTTTAATCTTTTCAAAATGGAAAATGGAAATGAAGCTTATATAGTTGGAATTTTGATATTTTTCAGTTGCCAAAAAAAACAAAATCTGTATCGTAATCAAGGATCCCCTTTTTGAATCACCTCAAAATCGGAGTATGTTGAATGGGAAATATTTTGTTAGCATCATATTTTTTGTGGTTTAGTTCATAAAGTTGACCTGGATCCAAAGGTACAGTAACCCTCCATTTACGAGTCGTTGCAACAATTACCTACACCATGCAACCAAATGGATTCCCTTTGTGAACTTTGTGTCTATAAAATGGAGTGCTTATTAAGAATATTATGATGGATATGATCAATCAAACTGTGGGAATCGCATAACCAAACTGAACCCAACATTCTCCTAAATATATATGAGAATATTATATCCAATCAATGTCCTAATGAATGCACTAAACATCCACCAAGTTGGACACAATTCCATAGAAAGACATTCTTTCTAAGATCTCATAGTGTGTAATTTAACACAAAGAGACAACATTTTCCATATTAATATAGACAAAACATTACAATGTAAACTAGTAATACTCATGGAGTTTACATCTTACCAACGATGAAGGAACAAGCCTTCCATTTTCTAGTTTTGAACTTGAGAACCAGCTTTCCTTTGAGAATGACGAAGCCATCCATGGCAATTAATCCTTGAGATTCCATGTTACAGTTCTCTTAGCGTTTACATTTCCAGCCATTATGCAATGCTATAACTGGGAGCCTTTGATATTTTAGCTATGTTGGTTTTTAGAGGGAATAGGGTCATATTCTTGAGAAGAATTGAATCCTTGGTTTTCATTCTTTCTTTTGGGAAGATTGAGAGGACGTAGCATAGTTGCAGGGGCTCGAACTGGGAATCTGGGGCCCGACTGGCTTATTGTGGGATTTCAAGGATTGAAATCCTTCACTTCCATCCATGAGAAGAGTTCATGCCTGAATGAAATACGATGGGGAATGCTCACTAGATGACATATGCATGGAATCTGGCTGGGGAAGATCCAAGGGTGTTTCCTATTGGCCCCTATTCATTTCTGTCTTGACTTGGTCAGTCAGTTATGAAAATAGTTATTTTATGGCGGTTGAAATTTGAAACCGCTCAGTAAAAAGTGGGATTTGGTCCTGTAACCTACGGTAGAAAATATTTGGTGATCAATATAGATGGTGTCCATAAATTTATGTGGGTTATTGCAACAGACTATAATATCGACACGATATCTCACCAAACATTTATGTGGAGAGTGGATAGTTGGGATTTCAGAGCTGAGTTAAATACAAAACTAACTCCCATGATAGTAGTGACCTCCCATAAATTACGTGTAGATGGAGCACACTTGGAATTTTCAGTTTCCAACACAAATTTAGACATAAGGCTAGCTGGATTATATGGGATTTCCCTCCTACCATTGCATTCACAGTTGTATATGATGCACCGATCGACTTCGGTGCATTATATCGAGATACAAACATAACTAATTATTTATGCAATATATTTATTTATATAGATATTTTTTCTTCATCAATTCATTTGTATATATAAAAAATATCCTTGTGCTATAGCCTTATCTATTCATCAAACTATATAGACACTTAGTGGAGTCATGCTTACTCGGTAAAGAGAGACATATTAAAAATCCATAATGTTTTTCTGCATCAAACAGTCCAGCTAATAGTCAAGCAAGTAGGTTGTTGGCAGCAAAGAAATAAGAAGACTAGAAATGACTAAAATGTACAAGAGATTTTACAGTTAGCACTCAAGTTAATAATCGACAATTCTCTTGATAACGGTGGAGATTTATCGTTGGCACTCAAGTTAATAATATGGATTTTAATCCATATAAATAGAAAATACAAACAGCCATTTAATGCCATTTATACCATAATTTTCCTAGCAGGGAGAGGAACTTGGTGAGATAATTAAAGTGAGCTCAAAGAGGGACTCCATTTTTAACATATTGGTTAATGCAGGAATGGGTGGAGTATAGGACTAGGTGCTTGCATAATCGATATGACTACAAAGGTGTCATTAAATTCCAGACCAACAGTTTGACAGTTGACCATCACCATCCACTTTAAAGGCCGCTCACTCTTAAGTGAAACTTGGCTGAAGATAAGCACAGTGCAACGAATGGCTGCTCGGTGTAATGGTTTGGTCAAGTAGGGACCACAGGCAGAATTTATTTATCCATTGTATATGAGGGCAGAGGAAATGGAAAGATCGACCATTAAATTTATGAATATGTTGCAAATTTGGTTGGCAGCAAAACTGTGATGACTTATTTCCCATAACATGTGGAAATTGGGGGGATCCTGACCTCCGATGTTAACACAAGGACATTTCACCTACTCTATGAAATGAGACTGGTGTGAATCTATTGCGAAAGGTATCAAATTATAGAGGAGATAACTGTGAAATAAATATTACACGTGGGGAAAATAACTATGCACATGGGTGTGTGCAAGAAGATGAGGGACCTTTTTGTGCACGTTAGATGCAATAGAAACCTGAAAAATCAGGCATCCCTCAACTTACTTGGATTTTTTGAGATACTTATGCAAAATATCTTGCATTGAGCAAAAAACATGAAATGTAGGAAATTGAATCACCTTTCCGACTATATAACTTTTATGTATCGAAAATTTGCATAGCTATGTCAACTTTCATTTTTCCTAACAGGCACTTTTTATTTTTCAGGGAAATTATAAGGTATATGTTTTTGTGGGTGCAGCCTTTGAGGGCCTAAATGATCGAATCAAGCTACAAAAATTGACATCCATGTAGAGAACCCATAGCACTAGTGCGGTGTTATTTTTTGAAAATTAAATTAGTAATTTTATAATATTTTTATAATTGTCTAAGTGAGAAAACCTCAAAAATGGTACGTGTTTTGTGGGTGCAACCTTTGAAGGTATTAATGCAAAAATCATGAAATGGGGTTTTGATAGAACGTAGAGGTTAGTATCTACTTGTGCACCATACAATTTTTGTTTGAAGTGATCAGGAATTGAAAAAGTTACAGGAGAAACACTAACAGTTTGTTTTTTGAGATGAGTGATGACAGAAGATAAATAAGAAAAAAATAGAAAAAAATTATGTATTCTTGTTAAAATTAACATATTTAGAATCTGCAAAAAAAACCATATATGTTTCTAAAATCTCATAAAAAATGGAGGTGTGCAGCACAATCAGACAAACCGTTAAACACGAGCATATTGAAAATATGGATATAATGCTGAATTTGCCATGGTTTATCATACTCCAAGGCATAGGCATGTTAATCCGAAGCAAAGTACAAAGCAGACACATAGGAATAGGAATTCCACAAAAGCATGGGTGGAGGCTTGGCCTTATCATTTGGAGGGAATAAAAATTTGAATTTAACAATACGCGCACGTGATTTAACACTACAAAACACGTGCGCATTATTTGAGCACAAAACGCGAGCGCGTTATAGCCATACAAAGCGCGTGCGCGATATGTGAAACCAAAAAATAGCGCCAACATAATTTTGACATAATGCCTCGGATCAGAATGCTTCTATTCTTCAAGTTGGTGTACACTCCACATATAACATAAGGTTTGTAGGTTCATTAATCTAAAATACATCAATTGGTATCAAACAAATGATATAGAATGTGTGTATACTATTAATACTAGAAGTATTAGTATTAAACTAGTTACTAATTGTACACTGATTGGTGACGGAGAGAGGGATCTGGTACATAACGATGCCTAGGGATTTCCACTAGTGACCTACTGCAACCTCTTCCATAGCCCTAATGACCTGCTACATTTTCCAATG
>LPNX010985177.1:74766-158120 GCA_001517045.1 Pseudotsuga menziesii
CACCGGAGGGTTTGTCTTCAAATGGAGGAATGGGCACTCTTCCACGCTCCTTCGGCACTCTTCCACGCTCCTTTTCGTGATACTGTTCGGTGAAAATGACTCTCGGGTGGGGGACTGTGTGTTTTTATTTTTATTTTTAAATTTACAAAATGCGCACGCGTTATTGAACTACAAAATGCGTACGCGTTTTGCAGTTCTATAACGCGTGCACGTTATTGTTACCTAGCCTACATGTCTGTTGACATGTCAGGCTCGGATTTACTATTCCAAGCGCTATGGAAGAGGAGCACGTTCTTTTTCTATGTAACATGAGCATGTTCCTAAAAAGTGAGGTTGCATCTAAAAGGTCCCTCAACTTCTTGCACACACCCACATAATATCCTCCTCAAACTTGTGTGAGTATAGATAAGAAGGGGGATAACCCTCACGTGTTTTGCAAATCGTTGCGAATTGTAATGGATATGAGGCAAATTGATGCCATAAAGGATTGTTTAGATAAGAATGCGTGGTGTGTTAAAATGGACCATAAAGGATCTCTGAAGCAGATATCAGCGAGAAGATAGGCATGCAATATTTATTCCCATGTTATGGGCAGAAATTGGTTTCATGCATCGAGATTTGTTGGCTATCTTGTTAGTGGTTCTTCTAAATACATTCCAAGGTTTAATAACTTTAGTCTTATTCCACCATTGTATGAATGCAATGGTTTAACATGAACGTGTAATGGGGACACTGAAATATTATCATCATAGATACAATTAGGAGTAGAGGGGAGCTTTAAGTGCAGAATGTAAGATGGTGACCCATTGCCACAAAGCGATCCATCCAGGGATATCTTCCTACAGTTGAAAACCGTCACCATTCGACCAACTCCTCCATAGATGGTGTTTCTGGATCTGTGAGTGTGGGAGATGGACTTGTTTGCTATGGGTAGTGCAACTCAATCTATATCCAGGAAACAATTACTTACCCATGTTATTTGAGAATTTTTATGCATTTCGTTGTTTTCTCTATTTTTTCTTAAAGTGTTTTATTGTTTCCAGGTTTGTCCGAAAAAGGTGGAATGTACAGATCGAAAGATAGGTCGAAACATGGGTCGAAACATGAATCAAAAGAGAGAGAAACAAAATGTTTACTATTTTTAAGTCTAGCTAATTTTTTCAAATTTATTTTTAAAATCTTAAAAAAAACTAAAACTAACACTTAGAAAACTAACAAAGAAACATTGTTTTGTTCTATTTTAAGTTTTTATGTATATATGTTCAATATTATTAGGTTTTGTTAAATTAATTTATTAAAACTACAAAACTAATATTAGAGAATTAATTAAAAAAACAAAGAAATATTATATATATTTTAATTTTTAATAGATATTCTTTTTAAATTTGTTTTTAAGTTTATTTTAACATATTCCTAGGTTTAAAAGATGCAAACTAGAAATTTGTATTCCTAACAAAATTTTAAAAATACTAATTAAGACTTTTAGAAATAAAAAGTTTAACAAATAGAAACATTAAAGAAAATTAAAGAAAAACATCCTATATGCTAATTTTAAATTAGAAATAAAGCTAAAACCTACCTACTTTACTTTAATTAAAAATTAAAGAATATTTACATAAAATGAAATTTCCAATGTAACCATCTATCTAACAAAAGTAAACCAAGATTATCATTTAATTTTGAAAAATTAAATCTAGAATATACAATAATATGAAAAAGTTAAATGTTAAAAATGTGAATTAATAAAATAGAAGTGAAAACAAAACTGATCTAACCTAATACTTACTTGTGACCATTGTTCGATGAAACTTTCGTTTGCATGATATTTTTCATGATTTTGATCACCCGATATTCCTTCTTCCTCCATTTCAATCTCCAGTTCGAACAAGTGTTCCTCATCTCAGATGCATGATTCTTTGAATGTCAATTCTTCCTTGTTTTTGTCAAGAGGAGTAATTACATCTTTGGTTGGTATCTAGATCTCCTCTTTGAGAAGAGGAGATCCCAGATTTTGCGAGGATCTGAGTGAGCTTCTCTAGGATTATGCTCATCCTAAAATAATTTTACTGAAATAAAATCAAATGCTAAAAAGGAAAAAAAATGAAAAACGAGTACATGACAAATGCAAAAAAAAAAGAAAAATAGTACGAAATGAATTAGTACAAAACGAGTGCAAAAACAAAAATAAAAAGTGCACAAAAATGAGTACAAAACAAAAAATGAACAGATAAAAAGTTAAAAGAAAGTTATTATGAAATAAAGGCTAGCCCCAAAAATAAAATAAATCCAAACTTTACATGACAAAAATGAAAAGAGAAAATTTGCGTAAAAATAAACTCACATTTGTATAAAATTAAAGAACACTCTTGCAAAAAAAGAAAACACTTTGTAGAAAAATAAACACTCTTGTGGAAACAACAAGGCTTTGTGGAACCCCACTATCGTGGATGCACAATTTCTTACCTCTTGTATTACCGTTCTCCCCTCCTCCTTTCTATGTAATAAAAAAATGAACTATCTACCTATCTAAACTCCGATCCCTTTTAGCACCTCCCCAACAACCGCAGCAAAATGTTGGTGAAAAATATTAAACATTTTATAACATATCCAACGATTTAACTGTCAACCCAGAGAGATTGTAAAATTAGAAGCACAAGAAATATATATGCAGGATCGAAGTGTTACTAACCTATTCTACAACTGTTACTGAATCTAGTTTATGAAAATGGAAAATTGTATGAAAAAATCTAACCTCGGGAAGAATAAAATTGCATAAATTAAACTTGGTAAAGAAAGACGGAAATTAAACAAGGGAAATATAATCTATAACAAAAACCATGTAACAAATGGCAAATGATAAATAGATGTGAGCTCACGACAAATCTATGCTAACAATTCATAAGAAAGAAATCACTGAGAATATATGTTAACAATTCATAAGAAAGAAATCACTGAAAATCTATATTAACAATTCATAAGAAAGAAACCAATTAACATGAGAGAGAGTAAAAGGATTTGCATTAAAGCATAATCTCCATTAAATAACAATAAAAAATCCACTCTATGACTAACTCTCAAAAGACATAAACTATTTCTCTACTTCTACACCACTAGAGAGGCCTCTTCCAAAATGAGGAGAGATCCCTCTCATTTATACATCAATTCAAGATAAACAACTCATAATTACAATCCACTTTCCTCTCAACTTATCCCTCAAAATTCTCCAACATACCCACTTTTCTTTCAACTTATCCCTTCAAATTTTCCAACAAATATTGGATGAGATATTCTATCCACATTTCCATAATCCTCTCCTTGAAGTTAGCTTGGATTATTTCTTTCAAATCTTGAAAAGATGGAGAAAACATTCAGGAAAATTTTGAATACTCCTTGGTTGAAAGCTTCAAATATCCCTACATTACAAATCTGATGCAAATATTTGAGATATATATGAAAAATATATTAGCTTCTAATATTTAATCAAGAATTCTCTTAAAAATACTCAAAACAAATCATTTGGAAAATGATAATATAAACCCATATGTATTATCAAAGTGGTGGAAATTAATGGTTTCATGGAAGGATAAAATAAGAATAAGGTGACAAATTGTATATGAAAGATGATTAAAATGTGGTATTTTTGCAACCAAACAAAGTACAAGCACAATTCTTGAGAAAACAAAAACAAGGAAAAAGAATATCAATATGTCGATTGGATCAACAAAGTAAGGAAGGAATCATGTTTCAAAAGTTGAAAGAATAATTTATGACAGGTATCAAACTAGATTTGATGGATATTCTTTTTTTTCCATAAGTATGGGCATAAAGTAGTTTTCTATAATGATTTGTTAAGAAACAGAATTGCATGGAACAACTATGATATTTCTATATTTAAGTATGGAAGAAGAAATCAAAACACTGTGAACAATTCATACAATAGTTTTGATGTCTTAAATATTGAACTTGAATGTTACAAATGCAACAATTTTGGGTATATAGCAAGAAACTTGCCTATAAACTTTTCAAAATATGCTATAAGTAAATACACATATCTAAAAACTAAATGTTGGAAAAAGAAAAATCAACACCTAAACGTTGAAGATTGCATTCTTGCTTTACAAGTAGAGCATAAAGTTAAGTGGTGCATTGATAGTTGGTGTTCAAAACACATGACATGTAGAAAACAAAATTTTATTACTTTAGATGAAGGTAAAGAGGGAACCGTTACATTTGGTAATGAACAGTCAGCTTGAATAATTGCAAAAGGCACTGTATGTCTAAATAATAAAAACATAATGGCTGAAAATGTTTTATTCATTGAAGACATGAAACATAGCCTCTTAAGTGTATGTCAAACATGTGATAAATGTCACTTTATGATATTTTATTCCAAGCAATGTCAAATTAGAGATGTAAAAACAAATCAATTAGTTGGAAAAACTACAAGAACACCAAATAATATTTACATATTAGATGAGAAGGATGAAAAATGTTAACTTGGGAATGAAGATGAAAGTTGGTTATGGCACAAAAGACTTGGGCATATTAATTTTGATAATTTGATTCATTTAAATAAAAAAGGAAGCGATAAGAGAATTACCTCTTATAAAGAATATTTCTAGCTCTATTTGCAAGTAGTGTCAACATGGTAAACAAACTAGAGTCAAGTTTAAAATAAAGGAATATTCTACAACAAAGCCTTTGGAAATAATACATATTGATATTTGTGGACCTATGAGGGCAACATGATTAAATGGTGAAAGGTACCTTTTGTTATTTTTGGATGATTTCACTTGAATGACTTGATTATTTTTACTAAAAAAGAAGTCTTAAGCATTTAATTGTTTTCAAGTTTTCAAAGAATTGTCTGAAAATGAAATTGATATGAAGATTAATGTTTAAGGTCAGACAATGGGGGAGATTTTGTGTCAAATGAATTCAACAATTACTGTGATGAAAATGGCATTAAAAGACATTTCCCTGTTACTGAAACACCCCAATAAAATGGTGTTGTAGAAAGGAAAAATAGAACTCTTATGGAGATGAAAAGAACAATGTTAAATGAGTCCAGGTTGAGTAATATGTTTTGGCCTCAAGCAGTTCATATTGTTGTACACATATTTAATAGAATCTTGTTAAGAAATAATAATGATAAAACACCTTATCAGTTATGGAAAGGTAGAACAACTAGTATAAAGCACTTCAAAAAATTTGGGAGTAAATTTTATATTAAAAGAATCGATAAAAATCTGGGTGAATTGGATTCTAGAAGTTATGAAGGCTTATTGGTTGGATATTCATGTTCAAGAAAGGATTATAAATGTTACAATTTCATATTGAATAAAATCGTTGAATATATAGATGTCAAGGTTGATGAGTCCTCGTTCTTGAAATAAAAAAATAAGAAGAAAGATTATCAAATATATGACAAAATTAAGGAGGAAGAAGAAGCAAGTGATAAAGAGGAAAATAAATTAGTAAAAACTGAAAATCTCACTCCTTATACTTTGTTGCAAGGTTCAACTCCATATAAATATCCAAGTAAAAGGATACAAAGAAATCATCCTCAAGATCAAATAATTGGTGATATAAATGGAGGTGTTGAGACAAGAAGTAAAAGATAAGAATCACGTTAGAGGAATTTCAACTCAAAATGGGCCTCCTAAAAAAATTTAATAAAATAATAGTTAAAATAATAAAATAATATTTATTAATTTTGGAGGAAGAAAACAAAAAAAACTACTTTTGTGTTTGTATTTTCGACATATCTCCTCATGTTTTTACTCAAATTTCAATCGGTAGAGCTCCTTGGATGTGGAACTAAATTCTGCATCCAGGGAGTACCTACTCGACATACTTTTGATGGACCCCGCTACCCCAAAAACAAGAAATACCTGAAAAAAATGTGATGATGACATCATCATCAAAAGTATGTTGAGTAGGTATTTGTTGGATGCCGAATTTAATTTTGCATCCAACGAGCTCTCGCAATTGAAATTTGAGCAAAAACATGGGGAGATATGTCAAAAATATAAACAAAAAAAGTAGTTTTTTTTTACGATACCTATCCCCAAATTTATATTTAAAAAGTGTTTAAGACCTTTATGGTATTTCAAATTTAAAGCAGTTTCATTGGATAACACATGATGACATGGAATTTGAGTTAAAGTTAAAAGGCCCATTTTGAGTTCAAATTTCCTCTAATGATTACAAATCAAGAACATGTATCATTAATTTTTTTTTTGGACCTAAGAATGTTGAAGAAGAAATTAATGATAAACATTGGCTAAAATCCATGAAAGAAGAGTTAAATCAAATAGAAAGGAATGAAACATGGGAACTAGTTCCTTGACCAATAAACAAAAATGTTATTGGGGCTAAGTGGGTGTTCAGAAACAAGTTAGATGAAGTAGGTAAGGTGACTCGAAACAAAGCAAGACTAGTTTGTAAAGGTTATGCTCATGTAGAAGGCATATCAATTATGGTGAAACTTATGATCCCGTTGCAAGGATTGAAGAAGTTAGATTAATTATAGATGATGCTTGCTCTAAACGAATTAAAGTTTATCAAATGGATGTCAAGTCATCTTTCTTAAATGGTGAACTAGAACAATAGGTTTACATGGAACAATTGGAAGGATTTCAGCTATATGAAGCAAAAAATTGTGTTTATAGGTTAAAGAAATCTCTATATGGGCTAAAGTAAGCTCCAAGAGCTTGGTGTTCCCGACTTGGTAAATATCTAAGGCAATAAGGATACAAAAAAGGAAACACTAACTGTAATCTCTACATTAAAGAAGAACGAGATAGCTTGATTATTGTAGAAATATATGTAGATGATATTATATTTGGGAGTGGTAATGATGAGCTTAGAAAACAGTTTTCATAAAGTATGTGGAATGAGTTTGAAATGTCTATGCTTGGTGAATTAAAGTTTGTCTTAGGCCTCCAAATTTCACAATCTCATAAAGGTATTTTTATCTCTCAAAACAAATACATCAATGAAATGATAAAGAAATTTCAAATGGAAGATTGTAAACCAGTAGGAACTCCCATGGTTATTGGATGTAAGTTGAGTAACATAGATGACTCTGAGAGTGTTGAGTAGAAAATATATAGATCTATGATTGGTAGTCTTTTATATGTAACAACTATAAGGACAGATGTTATGAATGCGATATGTCAGGTTGCTCGGTTTCAATCATCTCCCAAAGCTTTTCATTTGGTTGCAGTTAAGAGCATTCTTAGATATCTAAAAGGAACAATAGTTTATGGCTTGTGGTATCCCAAAGGTAACAATCTTGATTAATATTCTTTTACTGATGCATATTGGACAGGTTGCATAAATGATCGGAAAATCACAAGTGGGGCATCATTTTATCTGGCAGGATGCTTGGTAAGTTTTTTTAGCAAGAATCAATCAGCAATATCTCTTTCTACTGCTGAAGCAGAATACATTTCTACTGCAAATTGTTGCACATAGTACTATGGATGAAACAAATGCTAGCAGATATACATGTCATATATGATGATCCTCTTGCTATTTTTTGTGACAACACAACTTCCATTAGAATTTACAAGAACCCAGTTATTCACTCAAAAACAAAACATACTCCAATTAAGTTTCATTTTCTCAGAGAGTAGGTTTTAAACAATATTATCAAGCTGGAGTGTGTTGGCACACAGTGTCAAATTTATGATATATTCACTAAGCCTTTACCTCAGCAACAATTTGAAAATATCATGGAACAATTAGCTTTTTGTTGTATGTAATAATAAAGTGATTCTCAACCGATTATAGATACATATCAGATTTGCAGATTTCCAATGACAAACTACTATTGACGAGTTCATTTTTTGTTACAGATTGGTTGCATCTTTCACAGGTATTTTGGTTAGGGGGAGAGTTATGAGATCATGCAGTCTGGTTCTTTGCCATCGATGTCAAAGGGGAAGAAGACGTATATGTTTTCCATTAATGACAAAGGGGGAGTTTGTTGGTTGTTGGTCAGTTGAATGAGTTAGTTTGTCATTGATGTAAAGAATGTCTATTAGCAAGTACATGTCTATTCTAAAGTTCTTGTATAACATGAATTCAAAATAATAATTTTGATAGAGATTATTCTTTGAAAGAACCAAAGACGGAAATCCGTGAATGACACAGAAATCATGAATGCGATAGAACCAAAGATAGAAATTTGTGAATGACATAGAAATTGTGAATGAGATAGAAATTCTTCTCTTCACACATGAATTTTATTGCGTTCACAGAAATGGACATTAGCAAATAGTTTGAGTTTTTTTCATGTTATGGATAAAACGATTTGTTATCCATCGTTGAGCATCAAATGCATGATTCCAACATGTCAAGAATGGTTCTAATGTTCATTAATCAATAAAGAAATACAACTACAAAGTTTTTTTTAACATAAATTTAAAAATTAACTTTTGCTAAAAATTAGCATCTCATCTTTGAGCCCATAATTGATTAATTCTACCAGAAATGATTAACGCTGCCCAAAACATTTTTGAAGCTCTGTCTTATGGTTTACATAGTTAAGATAATTGTTCTAACTGATTAGACCTATGCATTGTAAGGTATAAAAAGGATGTTTGTACATGCAGAGGATGAGCGAGAATACATAGGAATACTCTATCTCAAATTAAGAGAGTTGGAATGGGTGTACACAGAATGCAGAAATTGTTCTAGTTTTGAAGTGAATGCAGACAGATCTCAGCAAGAAATGAAGGAAGAAATGTATTAGCAGTAGAAAAGATCGATTATGATTTGGTTGTTCATAAAATGGTATGAAATGTCTAAAGCTTTCAGAAGCAATGAAGGCAGAAATGTATCAACAATAGAAAGGATTGATTTTGAGTTGGTTGTTGGTAAAATGCTATGGATTGAAAATTCAATTATGACATTTATTTTTGTATAAATTTGAGTATATTTCATATGCATAAATAGAGGAAGTATTGTGTATTTCATTGGATTGAGTACATTGCCTGTGTATGCTCATATAATTGTGAATTGGTTAGTAAAGTAAGAGTGTAATCTACAGAAATAAGAAAGTAAATGACATGAATGATATGTAGATATTTGAATAATTAATGAGTTGAATACTAAAGAATCATAGAAGTCATTTTGATAATTGCAATGAAGTAGATGTTATGCATTTATAATTTATATTATGTTGGGAGTAACTAAAATGAAAACAAATTGAGAAAGAGTTTATTTCACTGGTATTGAAGTTCTGAGTTTTAGACTTGCAGTATAAATGAAGATATGTTGAGATTGAATTGCAGAGTTCTATTGACAAAATTATATTTGACAAAATTGATTTGATCAATTGGTTTTGACAAAGTTGGATTTGAGAGGATGGTTTTGACAAAGAGGTTTTTGATAGAATTGGTTTGTTAAGTTGGTTTTGACAAAGTTGGATTTGACAAGATGGTTTTGAAAAAGAGGTTTTTGATAGATTGTATTTGATAGAATTGGTTTGAAAGAATAGGTTCTTAATACAGGTTGGGTTTGAAAGTATATTAAAGATGTCTGTGTTGGTGCTACAAGGAGGAAGGGTGGAGCTAGGGAAGACTGTAAGTATTCAATACAAGTTGTTGCTTATACAAGGAAGGAGTAGAAGATTATTTTCAGTAAATGCTGAAGAAACAAAGGTAGCTTCCTCATTTGAGTTATTTACTCTAAAGAAGTTGGTGCTTTCCCTACATCTAAAGAAAGAGGTTTTTTCCCTTTATGGGTTTCCTCATGAAAACATTGTGTGTCTCAATGTTTATGGAATGATTAATTTCTCTTGTATTAATTTTAAAAGTGTTAAGAAGTAAATTCTGGTAGCTAACTGATTCACCTCCCTCTCAATTAGTTTGTATTATCCAATAGGATGACACACCAAGAACCAATAGGTTTGACCATATGGAAATTTTGGATAAAAAATGTTCAAATGCATCATAACAACAAGGATTATTGAGCCTATATGTAAGCTTCCAAAAATACCTCATTAAATGAAGAAACATACAAAAATGATCCCTAAGAAACCATGAATCCAGCTAAAATTCATGTCTCCAAGAATTAATAGTACCATGATGATATCTAAAAATATACAAAGAAAGATATGATACCTGTCACTTTGGTAGAAATACTTTCAACTTCATTATCTTCAATAATATTTTTACCAAGGAATATTTTACCATTGAAGAATTAAGAGCACCAAGGCTTGCAGACCTACAAACAATAAGATCAGACCCATGAGGAACATTAAAGTTGAAATAAGTAATGGAGTATATATGAACAAATTCATCATCATGGGATTAACAAAATTTGCTAGAATAACATTGACTTGTAGCAATGGAAAAGTCCAAAGAGTCTAAAATTCCAATGTCTAATGATCTTTAAATAGGGAGATTAGAGTAAAAAGGAAAATCAAGTTTGGGATTGATTGCAACTATGTCCAATCCAGGGAGATGATCATTTGAAATGATATCAAAATTTAAAGGAATATAAGAACTGATCATAACCTCTAGAAAAGATTCATCTTAAAAAAGCATATCATCTTAAGGAGAACACGTATCAAAACATTCATTTGGATGAATAGGGTGGAGATCACTCTCTAATTCCCTGATTGAACGTATCACTTAGGAAACCATTAGGACCAAGTCTAAAGAAGGTTGACATGAATGCAAGGGCTTCTTATTTGAAAAAATCGAACATGATGGATAGAAGGCCACATAAATCACTCATGGTGGGTTAGTGTCTATTGAAACATTAGGAATAAACAAAATGTATACTTGTTCTAAAGTCAAGTAATGAGGAGGATCAACAAATACAAGTTTATTATTAGTGAAAATGATTGTATTGTGATGAAAATAAATCACACAGAAAAGTTTAGACACCACGTCAATCATAGCATATACATAATCATTCCAAAGCAGCATATTGAAGTCCAAAGAGTCCTTAATAACCATAAAATCAACTAAGATGGTCTTCCCAACTAAATTAATAGGATCAAGGAAGGCATCAGAAAGTTGCACTAGGTATTCTATCCTAAGTGGGTGATTAGATTTTATTATAGATCCACAAGATAAAGAAGGCACAATAAAAATTAACATTGAAGTTTGATGCTTGTAACAATGTATTAACAGAATTTTACTGAAGAAGGTAGAGCATAATAACTATCTCTCATACCGTTTTAAAATGTTGAGAATATGAATGAACATACAACAATATGTTTGCTAACATGGAAACCAATAGTTAGAATCTACTAGTCTAGCCTTCTATCCATCCATAAAAAGGTAGGATTTTCTAATTCTTAAAAAATCTTCAAATTTACAATACATAGAATCATCACATATGCATGACATCACAATCGATCATCATTTCATGTCACAATCAAATTTGGATGTACTTTTAGCATATAGAGCATGGCCTTAGTCCCATGCAATACTCCATAAACAATAACACTAGGGAAATATAGTAATGAGAGAATGGTTTAGTGATAATGAAAACCATTTAAAAAATAATATATGGAATGGCTTTAGTCCCATGACATATTCCATAAATAATAGTGATAGGGTAATTAAGTAGTAATATAGCAAGGAGGGAATGATTTAGTGTTAATGAAAATCATCTAAAAATTAATATTATATTAATTGGAATTAATATCAAAATATAAAAATTTAAACATTTTGGCTTATATTAATATTTAAAAAATTTAAAAATTGAAATTCATATCAAATATTAAACTTAGTAAATAATTCAAAAATTAACTTTATACATATTGAAATTCATATCAAAACATTAAACTTTATAAATTTTAAATGTTATTTATGTTAAGAGTAATAAAGTAATCAAATTCATATCAAAATATTAAACTTTTTAAATTTTAAATCTTATTTATGAAAACGACAATAAATTTATCCTAAACTATGTAAAAAAGTAGATCCTAAATTTTAAATACCAAATTATGGATCTGATTTTTTACATAAAAAATATGCAAGTTGCAGATCACATTTGAATTTCAAATAAACGTGATTTTGCAACTTGTAGACTTTTTGTCTATATTGCGTGAACGGCCTAAAAATGTGAACGAATAACACATGTAGATTACAACTTTGATATTACAACCTATATTACAATGAAACACAGGAAGTTTACAACTTTAAACAAATAACACATGCAAATTGCAGCGGGTATATGAGTAGGCCTATTCCATCTCAGTGTTCGTCATTTTAGTTTTAAAAAATTGTGGACTCATTAAAAAAAAAAGTATTGGTAAATTAGAAAATCTAAAAATGCCCAAAAACTTTAGATTATAAAACTTAAATTCTCCTAAGTGAGTTGAGGAAAAAATAACTCAATAATGAGAAAATGAAGGCCATATTTGAAGAACCAATAATCGATCTTCATTAAAAATTGTTCAGTTCAGTTGTCATTGATGTCAAAGAAGTTCATTAATGTCAAAGGAAATGATGATGTGGTTGTTGAGTATGGTTGTCATTGATGTCAAAGAAGTTCATTACTGTCAAAGGAAGTGATGATGTGGCATGTGTGATCATGCTAAGAAACCACATGATGGTGTTCTGGTGCTATTAGGAAGTCATTGTTGCAATTTGCCATCATTCTCGAACACTATGAAAATTTTGGAAATTGACTAAGTCTCTCCGAAACGGTCGACTGAATTATCTATGTCAGCATAGTGATCCACTCACTGTGAAATTGCTAGTTGAATCATCCATATCGGCATAACTCATTCAGTGTCACCGAAACTATTAAAGAGGTTGGGAAAATATTGTTTCAGCACAACTGGAAGAAATACATTGACACCGTCGGAGGTGACTCGCGAGTGGGCACCGAAACAATTAGAGAGGTTGAGAAAACAATGTTGATAACAAAGGTTGTCGAGTGTTTAGTTCAACTCAGGGTTTTTCGTTGAAATGGTCACATTCCTCGAAATCATAAGAAAAGGGATAAGGTAGCTGATACAGTGGGTATGACTTAGAGAATATCACCAATACAATCGACCCACACGCCAATACATAGAGAAAATGTGACAATGTCGCCAATACAATCGACCTATGTGTCGATACGTCGATACACCGATATGTCGAGAAAAGGTGACAATGCCAATGATACGACGATACAATATTTTAGTGAGGTTACTAGACTTAGTGGTTCTGCTAAACATAGAACCTAACTAAAAGATTATACATTCAAGTAAGGATGAGTAGTGTAACACCTCAATTTTGACCCCTTTTACATTGAATGTATATGATGTATATATTGTAATTAATCATGGTGTAGAGCTAAAGGCAAAATTCCCACCATCGATTTAGTGTTTTATGTTTCGGCAATTAAAAATCGTTGCCGATGGTATTTTGTGCTAGCTGACACATGATCATTTTGGACATCATGTAAATATGCAATGTAATTAAAAACCCACAACGAACTATATCAATGCAACAAATAATGAGATGAGGGCATGATTTCCTAAGGATAAGGGGGGGATACATTCAAACCTTTTGGCCAATGGGGAAAATCCAAAATTCAAAGGGAGAACCCATCAAACTGTCAGCTACCCATTTTGTCTTGTGTGCCCAATCATTTAATTCTTCCAGAAATTGGTTGAGTTAGTTATTGCATGGGATGGGAAAGGTATGGCAATCCCAATTCGAATTTGGGAAAACACCCATTTTTTGGAAAAACGATTATTGAATTATGGGGCAAGTTATTGCCCAAAAATGCTTTCCATTCCCTCATGCATCCACCTTTTTGTCTTCCCCGCGTTTTTTGGAGATCCTGGGCACTCTTTTGTAGTTTCCTATGTTTTTTCCCCGTGGCTGGGAAGTTGTTTTGCTAACAGTCAGTAGCTGGGATCTTTGCTAGGAATTTTTGCGGTTGTTTTCCTCATTACCCGGCAGGAAAAAATATTTTTGGGTTGTACAATGAATGGGATAAGAGGCCCACTATTTTTGGGTGTTGTTAAGTTCATTTTGGCCACGTTAGGGCCCTAAATGAATCTAGAAATCGAATTGCACAGGCTGATTTGTTTTACTCAATTGACATTCATGATTTTGGACTTTGTGGTGTTTTCCTTCAATCCTAGAACTGTAATTGCTGTGTGTACATATTTGTTTGGTATTTGAACCAGTTTGGGAGTGGAAATGGGGTCTGAACTAACTTGATAAAACTAGTGTCAGAAGAAACCTCACAAATAGATCTAGGGTGTTGGTTTTCTTCTTTGCACACCCTGAATAGTAGTGGAAGGGTAGGCATAACCTAAGGGACTATGTAGCAGAGAAGGAGATGCTCCTTGTGTTGGGTGTGTAGATGTTTTAGTAGCCAGGCTAGACCTAGTGCAGGTGTCCATAGCTATGTGGTTGAGCGCACTAGCTTAGCAGTCAGCCTTTCCAACTCCTTTGCAGCCTAATAAACCCAGCTTTGTTAGATTGGCTGAATTCTTGTTATATATTTGGATATGTGTGAGTCTTCTAGTGTTCCCTTATTCATTGTGGGAATCATGCCCATCTCAAGCGTGGAAGTGTTGCTGAGAGATTGATGAGCACACTGGCCTATGGTTGGGTGGAATGCTGCAGCGACGTAGCTGGTTGCAAGACAATCTTCTTCTAAGATAAGTATCTCTTGTCTATTTTATTTATGCAATTATATGTGCTTATTGATTAATATGAACATGTTAAATGTTGTGAATGAATGTATTTTTCTTTCGCTGTATATTAATGATTTATGCGTCTGTGTATGTTTAATTTCATGATGCATTTTTATCATGTGTATGTTCTTAGGATTTAAATTTCCCAGATTAGAAACAACATTGTCGCGTTCTCTCTCTACGAGATGGGAGGGGACGTGACAAGGAGCTAAGGACGTGACTAACAAAATGAGTTTGTTTTTAATAGTAACATAGACATATTATTTTTTAAAAAGCATGTTTATGAATGGATATGAGTGTCCATAATAATGTTTAATGAAGAAGAACATCTTTGGAGCGAAAGGTTGTGAGGATTGAAAAATCATGAGGATGTAAAGGTATGGAGGAAATATTTAAACTAAAGTTCAAATAGTAAAGAAGGCGTCTCTGTGATCCAGATTAATGCAGTAGTAGAAGTAGACAGAGATCAAAGAAGAACCAATGACAGTAATCATAAATATCTGGAAAACATATAAAAGCATACTAGGGTGGAACGATGGTACTAGGGTGGGCTGCAAGCCTCCACAGGGTTGTATCCTCCTTCCAGTAGTATCTAGTAAATAGGGTGTTGTGGCATCATTTTAGTAGCACCTAATAAAACTAGGGGGTTGTATCCTCCTTCCAGTAGTTGCTGGTAAATAGGGTGTGGTTCCATCCTTGTCTGTTGTAGCAGGAAGAAACTATTTGTAAATATAGTTTTGTAGTAATAGGACATATTGGTGGTTTTCCCAACTGGGTTCCAAAATAAAATATGTTTTCTATGTTTCTTGTTGATTCTATGTGTTAATGATTAATGTTAAAAGTAGTTTTAAATTATAAAAGTTAACAATACTGATTCACCCCCCCCCCTCTCAGCATTATCCAATATTCCAACAATTGGCATCAAATTCGGTTCCTTCATTATAGTTTAAACACTGAAAGGAAGATCCTAAATAAAAACCACTATGGATCAACAAGAATGGTCAGCCTCCAACAGACCACCACTATTCACAGGAAAAAATTATGCATACTCGAATGTGAGAATGAAGTGCCATCTGATGTCTCTTTGATGGAAGGTTTGTGCAGTAACTGGAAGACAATATAAAAATAAAGATGACAACCTACCTACAGATGACAACCTACCTACAGACAGTGTGGAGCTAGGCCAATGTGAGGGTAATGGAAAAGCATTAAATGCCATCCTGAGTGGATTAACAAACACTGTATTTGTAAAAGTCATGCAATGAAAAACTACCAAACAAGCTTGGGATAATTTAAAGATTATCTATTGAGGGGCATCCAAGGTCAAAGAATCCAAGCTTTAGAGATATAGAGGGAAGTTTGAGAGCCTAAAAATGAAATAAGAAGAAAACATTGGAGAATACCTTCTAATAGTAGATGAAGTTGTAAATGTTATTAGAGGCCTTGGAGGAAAATTAAAGGAAAGAGAAGTAGTTGATAAGATACTAAGAACATTGCCAATGAAGTGTGATTCAATGGTGTCCACTTTAGAAGAATGAACTGACCTTGATATTGTGACGGTAGATTAACTACATAAGACTCTCAATGCATATGAGATGAGAACGGGGAAGAACAATCCTTCAAGAAAATATGCGGCATTTAAAGCCATAAAATATTCAAAGTGATCATGAAGCTCCATCCAAAAAGCATTCAGATATTTTAGATGAACAAGATTCTACCTTTGTTAAAAAACTTGAAAGATGGACTCACAAATACAAAGGAAAGGTACTGCTAAAGTGTTTTAGCTGTGGAATAATCAAACACTTTGCTTCAAAATCACCTTACTTTAAACAAGATGGTAGTGATAAGAGAGAAGTCTCAAAGAAGTTCAAAAAGCGTAAAAAGGGAAACAAAAAGAAAATTATTTACACAATGGCTAATAGTTAATATGAAGATACAAGTAGAGATGAAGAAACAAAAACTCTATTCATTGGAATTGATACTCAAGATCAAAATGGTGAATTAGGTGAGGAATGTATAGTAGACTTAAATGTTGAACTCATTAGTGCTCTTGAAGAACTTGAAAAATCCATGAGAAAGAATAGACAATCAAACCATGTCATTAGCGAGTTGGAAAATCAACTCCTTGAAGCCAAAATGTTTGAATAGGACTTAAATTTGCAGCTCAAAGGAATAATACAAGATTCAGAAAGGTTTGAAGAAGAGATCATGCAGCTTAGGAAAAGGCTTGATGAAGAAGCTATCAAATCAAATTTTGAGAACAAATCAAAGGTATTAGATGATATTTTAAGTATCCAAAGACCATTAAGTGATAAATATGGTCTAGGATATGACGAAGCAAAGAAGCCATAATATTCCTCTTTCAGTGACCAAGGTGGAAATAAAAGAAGCTATGCTGATGTACTAAAAAGTCACGTGAAAAAAAAGAAAAAAGCTAGAAATATGGTCCATCCTCATATGGAAAAAATAGAACAAATGAAGTGTCCTAAATACTAGTGACAAATAGATATCGACATATCTTTTTGGGTCACTATTACTCTTGTAATGAATTTGGTCACAAAGCGTTAAATTGCAGAACCCTTAGAAAGTTTCAAGAATACAAGAAGAATTTAGCTAGTGACAAACCAAAAGGAAAAAATCATAACCTCTTTACACTTCTTTAAAGATATGACCTAGAGTGTTACAAATGTAATAACTATGGACATATGGCAAGAAATTGTAAATTGATTACTCCTACAAAGAATATTGTTGCAAGTAAGTTTCAAGACAAAACCAAAAAAGGATTGGAAGAAAAAGGAAGACTCAACAAGAGATCCATGATTTCCGTATGCACAACCGAGAAGCAAGATCCATGGCATATATACAGTGGGTGTTCAAAAAATATGACAGGTGATCCAACTAGATTCATAAAATTAAAAGATAATAAGGTTAGAGTCACATTCAGAGACAATAATTCTTCCAAAATAATTAGCAAAGGTACAACTATTATCAATAGTAAGATCAAAGAACAAAATGTGTTACTGGTAGAAAACCTTAATCCTAGTCTCCTCAGTGTAATTCAAACATGTGACCAAGGGCGCACCTGTATTTTTAACTCTAAAAAATGTGAAATCAGGAAAAAGGACTTGGGAAGAATTGTTGGCACTCCCATAAGAAGTTCAAACAATGTATACATCCTAGAAAATGAAAATCAATGCCACTTGAGTATGGTTGATAAAAGTTGGTTATGTCACAGAATGATGGGACTCTTAAACTTTGACAATACTGTCAAGGTAAGTAAGAAGGAAGCTGTGAGAGACTTGCCTAAAATTGTGAAACCTCTAAACTCATTTTGTGGACATTGTCAACATGGGAAGAAAAATAAAGCCAATTTCAAAACAAAAGAACATATGACCTCACATCCTCTGGAAATAGTTCACACTGATATTTATGGACCAACAAGGACTAAAAGTATTCAAGGAGAATACTATTTTATGCTGCTCATTGATGACTATACAAGGATGACTTGGATAACATTTCTCAAAGAAATATCAGAATATTTTGAAAAATTCAAAATATTCAAAGCAATGGTTGAGAATAAGATAAATCAGAAAATCAAATGTCTTAGATCAGACAATGGGGGAGAGTTTGCCTCAAATGAGTTCAATGATTTTTTTGAAATGCATGGGATTAAAATACAATTTTTAGTTGCAAACAATGCTCAGCTGAATGGTGTTGTTGAAAGGAAGAATAAAATAATCCAAGAAGCAGCCAAAACAATGCTTAATGAAGCAAAGTTGTCACATGCATATTGGAGAGAAGTAGTATACATAGTTGTCTATATACTTAATAGAGTACAAATTAGAGTGAATAAGGACAAGAATCCTTATGAACTATGGTATGGAAGACTAGCCTCAGTTAAATACTTCAGAGTGTTTGGAAGCAAGTGCTACATTAAAAGGAATGAGGATTATCTTAGCAAGTTTGATTCAAGGATTTATGAAGGTATATTTTTAGGATATTCATCCACCAAGAAGGCATATAGATGGTACAATAAAAGGTTAGATATGATTTTAGAAAGTGTAAATGTAAGAATATATGACATGAAACCAAGACAGATAAGAAGTCATGATGGAGATATAAGTACCAATGATGAAGAGAAGAAAGACCTGCAAAAAGATGAAAGTATTCATGATGAAGAAGAGGAATTAGAGGAGGAAGATAACTTGAAATTCAAGAATATTTTCCAAGTTATGATACACAAACTCCATATAGAAGAATACAAAAATATCATCTTGAGACATAGATCATCGGTGACAAAGATGTTGGAGTCAATACAAGGAGACAACTACTATTTAATGAACAAGCCCTACTCTCACTAGTGGAACCTAATACTTTTACCAAAGCTATCAATAATGATGAATGGATCAAAGCCATGAATGAAGAATTGGATCAGATTGAGAAAAAAACAAAGTGTGGGAACTTGTCCAAGACCAAAGACAAAAATATTATATGGACCAAATGGATGTTCAAGAACAAGTTCAATCAAGAAGGACAAGTGATAAGGAACAAAGCAAGATTAGTATGTAAACTATATGCTTGGATGAAATGGATTGATTTTGAGGAAAATTATGCCCCTGTAGCAAGACTTGAAGCAATCATAATGTTTTTAGTACTTTCATGCTCTAAAAATTTTAAAGTATATCAAATGGATGTTAAGTCTGCATTTCTGAATGGAAAGTTAGAAGAATAGGTTTGTATTGAACAACGTGAAGGTTTTCTCTTATCAGAAAGGATAAATTATGTTTTTAAATTGAAAAAGGCACTCTATTGCCTCAAACAATCTCCAAGGGTGTGGTTTTCAAGGATGGATAGCTACTTAAAGTAACAAGTGTTTAAGAGAGGGGACACTTAAAGTAATCCGTACTTAAAAATCGAAGATGAAAATATGACTATTGTTGTTGTTTATGTAGATGCCATCACATTTGGAAGCAATTTACAAATACTAAGTGTAAACTTTGCTTCTGAAATGAAGAACAAATTTGAAATGTCAATGTTGGGTGAACTAACATTTTTCTTTGGATTACAAGTTTATCAAACATACAAAGGAATTTTTATCTCTCAAACCAAGTATATTAAAGGCATGCTTAAAAGATTTAAGATGGAAGATTCCAAGCGTGTTAGTACACCTATGATCACATATTGTAAGTTAAGTAAGGACAATGAGTCTTTTGAAGTGGATCATACCATGTATAGAACCATGATAGGAATCCTACTATATGTGACAGCTACAAGACCAAATGTAACGTAAGTTGTAGGTTTGGTTGCTAGGTTTCATTCAAGCCCCAAAGAAACACATGTAATAGCAGTAAAAAGAATCTTCAAATATTTGAAAGGGACTATGGAACATGGATTGTGGTACCCAAGAAGTCAAGACTTCATCTTGAAAGCATTTACTGATGTGGATTGAGGTTTTTTTCCGTAATGGTTGCATGACCCAAAATAAAAAGAAAAGGGATAAGGCAATCGATACAGTTGGTATAACTTAGACAATATCACTGATACAATCATCCCATACGCAGATACGGAGAGAAAAGGTGACAATGTCGCTGATACAATCGACCAATGTGTTGGTACACTAATATGCCGAGAAAAAGTGACAATGTCATCGATACGTCGATACAATCTTTTGGTCGGGTTACTAGACTTAGCGGTTTTGCTAGAAATTGAACGTAACTAAAAGACTATATAGTCAAGTAAGGATGAAGGGCTAAGGATGTGACTAACAAACAAAATTTGTTTTTAATAATAACATAGACATATTATTTAAGAAAAAACATGTTTATGAATGGATATGAGTGTCAAGAATAACGTTTAATGAAGAGGCACATCTTCAGAGAAAAAGGTTGTGAGTATTGAAAAAGTATGCAGTTGTAAAGCTATGGAGGAAATATTTAAACTAAAGAGAAAAGAGAAAAGGGAAAAAAAGGTGTCTATGTGATCCATATTAATGTAGCAGTAATAGTAGAGAGAGATCAAAGAAGAACCAGTGACAGTAATAGTAAAGAAGATATGAAAAACATATAAAAACATAATAGGATGGTAGGGTGGTGTTAGGGAAGGCTACAGACCTGTAGGGGGTTGTAGCCTCATTCCAGTAGTAGCTTGTAAATAGGGTGGTGTAGCACCCTTTCAGTAGCAACTGATAAAACTAGGGGGTTGTAGCCTCCTTCGAGTAGTGGTTCGTAAATAGGGTGTTGTACCATCCTTGTGTGTTGTAGCAAGCAGGAACTATTTGTAAATATAATTTTGCAGTAATAAGATGTATTGGTGGTTTTCTCAATTGGGTTCCATGATAAAATTTGTGTTATGTATTTCTTGTTGATTCTGTGTGTTAATGATTAATGTTAAAAGTGGTTTTAAATTATAAAAGTTAACAATATTAATTCACCCCCCTTTGAGTATTATCCAATATTCTAACAAAAATGTAGCTTCAAACACATTATCAAGATCATATTTTCAAAAAATTGCATATAAATGTCAAAAAATACACATATATGTATAAACTCTAAGTGGGTGACTAGATTTTATTGTAGATACACAAGATAAAGAGAGCACAATAAAAATTAACATTGAAGTTTGATGCTTGAAACAATGTCTTAACAAAATTTCACTAAAGAAGGTCGAGCATAATAACTATGTGAAAATGTTGAGAATATTCATGAACATACAACAATATGTTTGCTAACATGCAAACCAATAGTAAGAATCTACTAGTCTAGACTTCTATCCATCCATGAGAAGTGAGATTTTATAATTCCTAAAAAATATTCAATTTTACAATACATGGAATGCTCACATATGAATGATATCATACTCCATCATCATTTCATATCACAATCACTTGTGTACAAATGACATACACAACATATGATGTGTGTTTCACAACATATGTTAAATCATCTCCTTCACCTCTATTATAGAGCTAGAGGTATGAAATATTTACATCCCTAAGAGAAATACGATAAATAGTTGTTCATGTCCTTAGATAATGAATGGTAAACATGATATATGTGGGATAACTCTATTTTATAATATTAGAGTTATTTATGTCTTTCTTTGATGTTACATTGGAATAATAGGTCACAATTCATCTTTAACAATAATATTATGATTCAATGTAAAGTTTTTTCAATGTTGATGTAATGTGAGGTCATTTGTGATTAAATACCCTTGTAACATAGTCCAATTTGACAAAAACTTGAAGAAAAAAAACTTACTATTAAAACAAACTGAATCAAAAGTTACATAAAATTTAAAAAAAAAAATTTAAAATATATATATATATATATATATAAAATTAAATTTATAAAATTATAAACACAAACATAATTCATATAACAATGTCCCGAGAATGAAATCTCGGAATGACGTAGAATTATGTGAATGTATTCAACAACGATCTGAAGGTGGAAGATCTGTGTGGTCAGCGTGATTTCCATAGGGTGAACCAAGAGCAGCACAGAGCTGCTGATATGCCTCCGAGATTTCGAAATCACTCGCGTAGAGTCACGACCTACTGATAGGGTAAATCCAAATTCAGTCAATTACCTATTGTTAATCACCGGTGAAGTCACGACAAATTGAGTTAGGGAAACTCTGGGAAAAAATAAAAATAAAAATCACACAAAATGCCTTAAATGTTAGTGCTTTTCACTCTTTGAAAAAGTTTACCCACTGTGTAGATGGATTAGGTAGTAAGGTTTGATACCATGTAAAAAAAAAACCAAATTAAATGACTGTACCAAAATAAAAATAAAAACAAATTAAATGACTTCTTATTATTACATTGATTATAAATAATAAATATAGAATGACAATACTATGGGTAAATACCATAGGTAAGAAAATACCATGAATGACCTAACGGACTAAAAAACTAACCAACTACAAGTGAGATTACATTTTTCAACAAAATTCTTGTTAAAATATGTCAAAAATATACTTTAAATATTATAATAGACTCAAATGTGATTTTGCAACTTGCAAATTTTTCATCTATCTTAACTGAACTGCCTAAAAATGTGAATCTGTAACACATACAGGTTACAACTTTCTATACAATGAAACACAGAAAGTATAGTTTTATAGTTTATAGATAAAATCATTAAAACAACCCTATACAACAATATTTCATCTCACTGTTCCTCATCTTATTTTTATAGATGAGAACATTGAAACTGCCCTATTCTTATCAACCCAAATGGCACTTCTCCGTCCGAGTACCGACAATTAATTATGTTGGTACACAAAAGGACATTTCAAGATTGAATTTTGCCTAAACACTATAGATGGGCATGACATGAGATGCATTTACCCTTCAACCAGCTTGCTATTTTATTTTTCTATGTGTTGATTGCCATACACAAATATCTCCATTGAAACGCATGTGCATACGCAACTATCCTCATTGACAACTCGTGTACTGTACGTAACTATTCCCATTGCAACCTGTGTACAGACCTATACGTAGGTTTCCCTTAGGGAAACACGTGTGTCATATGCGGGTTGCTAGTATCAATAGTTGCGTACACATCCATTCAACATTACAAAATATAAATCACAATTAATGGAGATTAGTTGAGCCCTAAACATTAACATTCTCAACTGTCTCAACCTCCTCAACTTTTGAAACCGCTCTTTTTCCCAAAGTATAAATAGAGGCCTTGAGGAGGGCATTAATTAATCAATCTTGGAGAGAAAAGTTATGCGGGTGGTATATCTTATAAGTCTTTGGAGTAGAAAAACTCAAAGTCCTTTGGTTGCAGAGGAGTCCTTGTCTCAAACATTGGGTTGTACACTTATCTCATTCATTGATTGTTAATAAAGACAATTCTTCTTCCAACTTTATGTTAAGTCTCTTTCATGTATCATGGTTGATGAATATATTTGATAAAGCACTATATATGTTGTTTATCTAACCTATGATATATACATGTATAAGATTGTATTTGGAGAATTTTCTCTTTGCGGGTGAAGTAGGTGCATGCTTGAAAGCTTTGGAGAGAAGCACAGCATGAGAAGACAAAGCTTGGATCAACAGTCGGTAATCGGGTGAGTCCAACATTTCTTCCTATTTCCTTTCTGTACTTTAAAGTTGATTGTCTGCAAGTTTTAGAAGTAAGTTGGTAACCCCAGACCCTAGGTTACAAGGGTGTTTATTCCTGAACAACATAACTGGAGACTCTGCTAGGGAGCCCAGGATGTTGTGGGTTAACTCTATAGATCAGTGCCCAGTCTTCGCTTTGATTCAGTGTGTGGTGTTTTGTCTTGGTTCAAACTTATAGTGGTGTTTGAAGACCTTTAAAAATTTTCTTTTTATTTGAAAATTTTATACCTGTACGTGGGTTTCTCTTGCACAAATTCGCGTACAGAGGTCTACGTATGCGGGTTTCTCTATAGCATAGTCGCATACAGTACACGGGTTTCTCTTATACACAGTCACGTATAATCCTGAGCAACAAAATTTTTGGGTTAGGGTTTGCTTGTCCCTGTCCTTCTATAGATTTTGTCTTCCTGAGTGGCCTTCACTATGAGCACTGCACTGTGAGTTTGATGACCTTGTTAGCCATACCTTATGCTTTCTTGTAAGACCTTGAGATCTTATTGTTTGGATTGTCTTTCTATTAGAAACTTGAAGTGAATTTGCCTGTTGGGTAATAGGTTTAAGTGCTAGTTGTTTGAATCAGTAATCAGGGATCTAGACACTGTGTATTCCATTCTATTTTAGAATAGTATTGGTTTGTCACTTTCCTTTGATTGAGTTCAGTGATTTCTATTCATTGTGCCTTCCCAAGCTAGGGTTTCAAGTATTCCTTAGGTGGTTGATATTTGGTTTTATGAATCTTCTTCAATTCATTTTGCTTATTTTATGCAGTTAGTTTATTCAAGCATACTCAAGTATTGTGCATTTAGGTGCATAGTAGTGTTTGAACAATTTGAAAAGTGAAAAGAAAACATTAGAAACTTTTGCATTTGATTTTCATACAGTAGTTTTGTTTTTAGTTTTTAAATATAATCTCAAAAATTACAAAAATATAGTCTTATTTTTCTCTTTATTCGTTGCATTTTCATCTGTTTCCATTTACAAAAAAAAAGAAAAAGAGAAGCTTGTTTTTAAGTAGTGATAATTTGCTTTGGAAGTATACACCTATTGTCTTTTACATTTCTTATCGAGTCAAAAACATCATAGTATTTCACTCCACTTCCCTTCTGAATAAAAAATAGCCCTTAAAATGAACACAATAATTAAAATTTATTAGTAATTTTTGTTTTTTAGGGCCATACACCTATTAGCTTAGGCTAGACTTGTGGGATAGGAAGTGTAAACTTCCCATAAGTATTTAAATTTAGACATAGTGGGCCAATTGATAGGCAGAACCTTCTCTTTATCGATAGTATATGGGAATCTCCTCTCAAATAGGAGTCAAGCACGAGGCCGCATGGACGCATTGGACTGAGGAGATAACCCTCTGATTCCTTGTTGAAACATAAACCAGTGTTTTTACACATCTAGGGATTCTGTCCTAGATAGAGTTTCAGGATTAGCTACCCTTCCCATGCGTACGAATCAGGATTGCAACTGTCCCCCCAAACTATTGGTATAGTTAAGGTAGCCTCTAGTCTCTTGACATCTAAGGTTCATACATAGTTAAACCGAAAGGCTATTTCTGGTTCACCTTGGGAAAGCTTGGAAGGTAACCCTTGTTGAAAGTGTAGGAGGGTGGTGGGTGATTCCTCCGCTTGTGCCTAAGAACCTCTTCAGGGATTCCAAGCAACTGTCTTTCAACTTTCTTCAGGAAAGCATCGCTTTTACCTTTTCTGACTATTGAGACTTTAGGATTTTTTGCAGTGATTGCTCCGTGGTTTGTCTGTGTTTAGCCGACCTTAGGGTTTGAATTGTAAAATTTACAATCGTGGAGGACCAACCTATCAAAAGGTCATGAAGGTTGGAAAACCTTCCTCCTCTTATCACATTGGAACCTCCACCTCCCCTTGAAAGGAGGAGATTGGACACGGACGGTTCATTTGAACCGATAGGAGTCAGTGAAGTTCTCAGTGAACCAGAACTTAGGGAAAACTGTCTTGATTTGAACACAGTTGAGATAGAAGACTTGTAGGCTGATGAGTTTTCAAGGAATTTTAGTACACCTCTAACTGACTTAAATGGTCCTGTGATCGTTCACATTCATCCTTTTGATCCACTCATGATTGGTGTCCCTGTGGGCAGAATAATGTCTAGTGCAGGAGAAAGTTCCTTCTTTTTCACCTCAGCCATCCTGGCTGAAGGGGTGCTACCTCCCTCGATAAGTACCCTTAGATCAAGAATACCTACTATTCCCTTAACTCGAGCGAGCTGAGTGTTTCAACCGCTGTTTCCCACAAGCCTAGCAGGTGCTTCTGGTGGTATGGTCACTGGGATTCCTAGTGTACCTACAGTTCCAACCTTCTTCACACACACTTCCTAGAGTGGTCTTATAGGATCCCCAGCTTTTGTCCAAGTATTTCCTTGAAATGGGGGGCACATACCCCCATCCACTCCATACGTAGGCCCACCACCCCCTTATGTAGGGGTGCAGTTTGGGAACACTAACCCTTATGGTCAAGATTTCCAAACCCCAGTCTCTGCTCCGTTCATGAGATCTCCCTTTTCACTTTTTAGTGGAGGGATACTTTCTCTTGTATTTCAAACCCCGATTTTGATTGGGGAAGCTAGAACCTCTTATACTGCACCTCACACCAACAATCCTATGGCTTACGGATGGAATCCATTTCAAAGTAACCCACCCACTTCGCAACCAGGGGCAGGCGGCAACCCCACCTTTACATATGGGAATTTGGGAGCAAGTCACTCTAATCCCTAAACTAACACTTTTAGTGCTCTGGTTCAACCTGAGCTTCCTTTTCTGGCAATGTTAAACTTGCTAGATTTGTCTAAAGTGATGAACGACCCAGTGAGGCATGATCCCTCTTAGCTTCCTGTACCCACCAAGTTTCCCCCTTGATATCCCAAAATTCGAAGGCAAAGTTGGTGAAGATCTTGGGGCTCATGCCGCCACTTTTCATTTATGGTGTTCTTCCAACTCACTGAATGAAGATTCAATTTGGTTGAGGATTTTCCAAAGAACATCGATGAGCACTGCAGCAAAATGGTACATTGAGTTTCCTTCTAATGCGTTTAGTAGTTTTTGGGACTTGGCTAATGCATTCCTTAGCCACTTCTAGCTTCCTGTCCGATATGATTTTGGAACGGACTTGTTATATACCTTCAGGCAGAACAAGGCCACCCACATCTCAGATCACATCCAAGATTAGACGAGGCAAAAGAGCCTTATTAAAGCCACTATCCCTCCTGAGTTCTTATTAGAGTGGTTCCTTAAATCCCTATTGCCTTATATATCTAAGGACGCATCTACTTTAGGAGTGATGAATGAGGAAGAAGCTATCCTCAGGGCCGAGCAATTATATTTTATTTACTCTCAGTCTGGGATCTTGTATGAGATTATCCTTGAAGCACTAAGGCCAACACATGATGCAGAGAAACCTAAGCCTGGACCCCATGCCAATGGTGTGGTTGGTTCCATTAATTCTCCCACTGTAGAATCTTTGGCCAAACAGATCCATCAACTGTCTGTCAAACATTCTATGGTGGAGGAAGTAAAGGTTGCCCCCTCACCCCAAAATGCAAATGTTTTTGCATAGACCTTTCAGAAGGGAAATCAGTAGCCCAGTGGGAAAAAGAAGAGAGGAAAGAAAGGGGAGGGAAATCAAAACAAGCAGAAACCTACAAACAATGCTGATGGGGGCAAGAAAGAAAAGAAAAAAGTAAAATTTTCATGTAAGTTGTGCCATGTGGATCACCTCACCCATCTTTGTCCCCTTATGGAACAGGATCAGAAGCTGTTAAAAGCTCAACAACTGACTATCCTGAAGGATCCATTTCCCCAAGGGAAGAATTCAGCTTCAGCTTCAAATGTAGCAGGGGGCATTCCAAATGCCCCTGACCCCAATTATATCAGCATGGTTCGATCTTCAACTTTGCTACAAACCAAGAATAATAACTATGAAAAGAGACCTTTGAGAAGGGTAAGTCTACAGGTGAAACTTCTAACCCTCTCACGATTGAGAAACCTGCCGAAACTATGCCCAAGATACTGAAAGGTGTCTTTAAGAAGACCTTGCATAATCCTAATGCTAGGGCTGCATCCAACTACTCTGTGGTTGAATATTTAGCCCAAACACCTTGTGTAATGTCGGCTTTAGAGGTGTTACAGAGTTTTCATGCTCAACGGGATGCACTCATAGCAGCCTTAGGAAGCATGGACTCATCGAGTCTCATGGCGAAATTTCACTTGTATGATATCAAAATTTTCCTACCTTACCATGTAGCCTTACTGATAGATGTCATCGATGGTGGAAAGACCATTGGAAGGGTAGTGGTTGATGAGGGTACTTCTAAATGTGTTATGTCCTTGTCATGTTGGAAAGCTCTTGGATCCCCAAAGCTGGTCCCATCAAACACCCTGCTTACTGCTTTCTACGGAAGGTCATTCCATCCACATGGTATCCTACTGGATTTTCAAACTAAGCTGGCAGGAAAATCGGTGTTTGTTGAGGTGGAGGTGATTGATGCACCTTTGTACTATAATTTGGTCTTGGGAAGAAGCTGTACTTATGCCATGTCTACTATTGCATCGGTCGTCTTTCGGGTGGTAGTGTTTCCACACGAGGGGAAGTTGGTTACTCTTGACCAACTCAATTTTACCTGGAAAGGCTACATGGAATCTAATGAGTCCACTGTACCATTGGTTGATTAGGTCAAACACATTGTAGAGAGCTTAGAAGATGGAATGTATGCATCATCGATGGGCACATTCGATCTTCCAACTCTGATTAATTATATAGGTTTTACTAGTGTAGGGAAGTCCATAGCCACGGTTGTTGATAGGACTGATCCTTGGGTTCTCCCTTCCCACCATGAACCTGAAGCTCCCTTATCGACAATGGAAGTAGCTTATCAAGATATCACCCAAACCACTGTTGATCCCATTCTGGTCCCCCTCATAGTCTCAGAGGAACTGGAAGAAGCCTACCTGCCTGCTCGAGAAAAAAACTCTTTGCATTCTACAAATTGTTTAGATATGGTTTTACCTTTTGATGAAGCCATTCTATAAGCCATGTGTGGATGAGATAAGGTCTATGAATATCTTCATCATCGATCCTATTTTCTTCTAGAGTTAAGCATGATAGATAATTAATAGTTTCATATGAGATTGGCAGACGATGTTGATATGCCCATTAATCCCTTACCAAGGGAAAGGAATGTTTGCTGAGGGGAATAATGAAAATATTTCTGCTACCATCCCTATCAACATCTCTGTAAATCCTGACATTGTGGAAAATATACATATCGGTGCAAACTACTCTCCTGAGGAGATTGCAATTTATATCGCCTTGTTTAAGGAATTTCGTGACGTTTTTACTTGGTCATATGAGGAGATTCCAGGCATTGATCCATCTATAGTTGAGTATGAGATCCGAACATACCATGACGCTAGACCTGTTTAGCAAAAGTTGAGACCAGTTAACCCACGTAAAGTGGCGACAGTGAAGGCTGAAGTGGAAAAACTGCTGAAAGCCGATTTTATTTATCCCATAGCTTTGACGGAATGGGTATCCAACCCTGTTCCTGTTGATAAGAGGAAAGGGACCATATGTGTCTATATTGAATTTAGAGATTTAAACAAATCCTGTCCTATGGACAACTATCCCACGCCATTTATAGACCAAATTATTAATTCTTGAGCAGGAAGTGAAGTTTTTTCGTTTATGGATGGTTTCTCCAGATATAATCAAATTCAAAATAAACCGGAAGACCAACATAAAACTACTTTCATTTTTCCTTGGGTTACCTTTGCGTACAAAAAAATTCCCTTTGGATTGAAAAATGTTGGGGCAACCTTTTCGCGGGAAATGAATTTTTTGTTTCATGATATTAAAGCCATTGTCCAACCCTACCTTGATGATCTGCCTGCACATTCTCGTAAGATGATTGACCATCCAGATCACCTGCGTTTGATATTTGAATGATGCATATACTATAAAATCCGCTTGAATATCCACAAGTGTGTGTTCTGTGTCAATTCAGGAAGACTGCTTGGATTCATTGTTTCTAATAGAGGCATTCAAGTGGATCCATTAAAATTTGAGGCCATTGTAAATCTGCCTCCTCCTCATTCTATCAGGAAGCTTCAGAGCTTGCAGGGAAAGTCCAATTTTCTTCAATGTTTCATTGTAAATTATGCCAGGATTACCAAGGGTTTCATGCGCCTATTAAAACAGGACACCCCATTTGTATGGGATGAAACTGCACAACTCGCATTCGAGGAATTGAAAAAATATTTGTTGTCGGCACCATTATTGTGTCCGCCAGATTACTATAGGGATTTTATATTGTATCTGGTCGTGTCTAAGTCAACCATAGGGGTAGTCCTAATCTAGGAGGATGATAAGCTCCAAGAGCATGTCGTTTACTATCTTAGTTGTGCTTTAGCCGGACCTGAACTCAGGTACTCCCACGTCGAGAAGTTGGCCTTAGCAGTTGTCTATGCTATTCAGAGGTTACGCCACTGCATTTTACTGAGGACTACAACGGTAGTGGCAATTTTTAATCCTTTTCAATATTTTTTGTCTCAACGGATAGTTGGAGGCAAATTCAACAAATGGATAGTCATTCTCCAAGAGTTTGACTTGGATTTTCAGTTCTCCAAATCCAAAAAATCCTTAGGTTTTGCTGAGCCTATCGCAGAATTTCCAACAGAAGAAGATGTAGCTATTGAAGAAGACTCATTCCTAGATTATCACATATTTTTTATTTCCACCTCTGACCCCTGGTACGAATATATACTTATCTATCTCTAGACTTTGAAGTATCCTGCAGTTTTCTCACGGGAAGAACGACGTAAACTACGCCTACATGCCAAGAACCACCTCATCATAGCAGATACTTTATATCATAGGGGGGTAGATTCTGTTTTGCATCAATGTTTTACCCATGAGAAATCAGATATTGTCCTGAATGATGCCCATAGTGGAGCCTATGGGGGTCATTTATCTAGGTTAGCAATGGCCCAGAAAATATTACATGCCAGTTATTTTTGGCCCACAATATTTAAGGATTGTGTGGAAGCCGTGAAGCGCTATTATCTTTGTCAGCTTTACACCAGAAAGATGCGATCACATCCCGCTCCGTTATTTCCCATTATCTCGATGGCCCCTTCAGGAAGTGGGGGGTTGATTACATGACATGTAACCTAGCCTCAGCTAAGGGGCACAAATATATCATTGTTGTTGTGGACTATTTTACAAAATGGGCAGAGGCAATGCCCACCTTTAGAGCTGATGGGGAAACTGCATATTTCTTCGTGTTCAATCAAATTATAGCACGATTTGATATACCCAAGGTGATTTTCATTGACCATGGAAATAGTTTTCAAAATACCATCATGACAGAATTGACCACTATATTAGGATTTAGACAAGAATGTTCATCCTTGTTCTATCATCAAGCCAATGGTCAGGTCGAGGCTGTTAATAAAACTTTGAAAATTATCCTCAAACATACTATTAATGCAACCCGTTCAAACTGGCATATCATGTTGTACCCTGCTCTTTGGGCATATTGAACCAATGTAAAAACTGCTACGGTTTTCTCCCCCTTCCAACTCGTTCATGGAGTGGAAGTCGTTACCCCGGTTGAATGTTAAATCACGTCCTTAAAAATAGCTATTCATGTGTTACCTGATACGACGAAGCTTGAAGAACATTTAGTACATTTAGAACATCTTGATGAATAGCGTAGAGATGCACTGATAGGAAACCAAGCTCATAAAAATAGGGTCAAAAGCCAATATGATAAGTTGTTCAAGCCTCAAATTTTGTCTGAAGGAGAGCTTGTATTGCTCTGGGATGAAGACAAAGAACCCCTGGGGCAGGAAATTTCAGGTCTATGTGGTTGGGACCGTATGTTGTGTCAAAGGTGTTGAAGAAGGGAACATATGAATTAATTGATTTTGATGGGAATAAGCTGCCTAAGCCTAGAAATGGGCTCTACCTGAAAAAGTACTATGCTTAGGCTTTGTACTTTTTCTTGTATTTTATTGTATGTATTTTTATGTACACTAGTTCATCGGTTTGTGTTTTTTATACCATCTGTTGGTTGTTTCGGATGTCTTCTGAGAGGTTCGTAGGTTTCGCTGATGATGCCAGTCGCCACATTTGTAATCTAGATTCAGCTACATGGGTCATTTATTCACCCTTAGGATAGTTAGTTTCCTCACGAGGCGCTTGCTTAGGTTATGCTTTTAATAATGTTGCTGAGTATAGGGCTGTCATTGAGCTTCTATGTGATGCTTTGTCATGTGGTATCACTCAGCTGGAGGTTCGACTGGACTCTCAACTGGTGGTTTCCCAACTCAATCGAGCTTACTAGGTGCGAAACCCTATTGTATTACGTCACTTTATACAAGTTAGGTTATTGGAAATAAATTTTGAGTTTATTACATTCAACCATATCCCAAAGAATCAAAATTCATTAACTGATGCATATGCTAATTACATCTTGGATTGGCATTTAACACATTTTACATAAAAAGTATACAGCAAACACATAAAAAACATTGGTAAATAAACTAACAAAAATATATATATGTGGATATCTCTACATATAGATAGGTCAAGTCTTTGATTCTCAGATCCAGTCATAACTGTATAATATACAAAAATATACAAAATATGAATGAAAGTCCATCAAATACCCCTAGATCTAAGCTGGACCACCCTGGTCCCCCCGGTCTCCCTGCACTCTAGCTTCTTCAGCCTCCTCGGCTTCAACAGCCTTAACAGCATCTATGTATACCAATATTGCTCTCGCTACCTTCCTCAAAAGGCATATCTAGATAGGTGGTACACCAACCATGAACTCTTGCATGATGGTTGGGATGTACTCAATCCATAAGGTGAGTACTCTCTAGGTAAGCCTAGCCAGCTTCCCCTCAGGAACCCTGATCAGTCCCTGGTCTTCTCCCAAGATAGGACGTACATATATGCATGGATGCCCTTAAGGGTGAACTGGTCCAATATCTGCATTTTAACATTTGAAAAAGGATTAGAACTCTTATACATATGTATATATCTCTATATTTTAAAATTCATAAAAATTTGAAAATAAAAAATTACCTAACTCTCTCCATGCTCCTCTTGGAGGGAGGACAAGGTCTAGATCACCACGGAAGTCCATTCCAGCATATGGAAACTACTCCAGTGCTGGCAACTGTCGCTCCCACCAAAAGTAGAATTCATCATCATAGACACTCTGCACTGAGCCACCACCTCCCTGACAGAGGAAGATATCTCCCCATCTACTCAGCCTAGGATAACAAGGAGAATGAATTGGCAAGGGTACTACAGGGATCAATCCCGACACTCTCTCAAAGATGAAGGCTACTAGTATGATAGAATATCCAAAATTCATCCTCATGCCTCTCTTGCAGTAAGAGAGTTGTTTTCTCATAATCGGGATCACTCCCGAGCACTAGTCATATAGGCCCCCCTGCATACAATCCACTGCTAGTCTCATTTGGTTCCATGTTGCAAGGTGAAGTGAAGATGACCCTACAACCCTCACTATAGTACTTGTCAATACCTGTAGAGGAAGTTCACGTATGTGCACAATAGGGATGCAGCTACCCCTCTTTTGTGTGTCTGGTGCACAGTATATGTCAATATAATTATGGACACTTAGAGGGTCACCACCTCTGCAGGTTCCTTCTAAGTTTACTAGAGCTCCCCGTCGTGATAGACCAGCAATGAAATAGACATCCTCTGAAGTAATGTCCAGGGACTCACCTTGAAGGTCAAACATGCCCAAGTCATGATCCCAATAATTTATCACGAACTCTAAGAGGCGGACATTGATCCGCATAGGTGAGGTATAGAAAAGATTTAACAACCCACTTGAACATAAACATTCATGGTGGGGGCATCTTGGAGTACTTCTTGGTCCATATCTTCATGTTCGCACTCCCTCCACTCAAGCGCCATCCTTCAACCTAGTAAACAAGCAATTGCAAACCTTTAGTTTCATATAAAATTTTGAAATTTTGACCCTATATGCTTCTTTTCCACCTCACGCAGTGTACACGACTGTCTATCAAGGCATGTCACATACTATACGCAACTATCCTTCAGGAAATCCTTGTATAGAACGTGTGTACGCGACTTTCAATATAGCAAACCCCCGTACACAGTGTTGCTTTGTTGAGGACGCTTAAAAAGATGAAATTAGGGCTTAATTCTGATAATTGCTTGGATCAAATTGAAGAGCATGGAGTGTAGTATTACCTGACACTTGCAGATTTGGAAATGGTCTACCGAATTGTCCACACCGAGCAATTGAAGGTAAAAGTAAAAACTTGTCTTTTATGGCTAAAAATCCAAATGGTGAGTTTTTATTTATGTTTTGAACTATTTATAGAAAATTTATTTTTCAAGTGGGTTTTTTCTCTATAGTTCATAATTTATAAAACTAATATCATATCTTTTTTCCTTGTAATAGGTTTATCACAGTTTTAAGGTGTTTTTTGCTCATATAGGATGGTTTTTTGTCATTTCACATGCATTATGCATTTATACCTACTCTATCTTAAACCTAGCAATTAACATTCTCACCATGGACTATGGTATTTTTAACCATTAGTGCCTTGTCTTTACCATTGTTCTTCTATGGATAAGGCTTTCCTCTCATGAGTATCCCCATGTAGAACCTATTTTGTCTTTCGATACTCATGCTGCAGCTGTCTTAGGTACACAAAAATCTTTTTAGCTATTTTTCACGCGAAATTGAGCCTCATTTTGGTCTCTTTTTACAAGCTATCCCTTTATAGGACTCCCCGCCTTTATAGAGTTTCTTTAGGCCCAGGTCTGACTCCTTAAAATAGACTTGACTATCGAGTTAACTTGTCTGTTCAAGCTCGTTAAGAATACATGAATGGGTGTCCACATTGGTGGTAGGTTATCTCTTTCATGGACCATATGGAATAATACGAGAAATGGTCACTCTCTTTTCTACAAAATTGAGAAGATTATTCTCAGGTACAGATTTATCACTTTTTCAGACCCGAGGGACTAAGTTTCATCTAAATTTATGGAAAAGTAACACCCGGTATGAGCTTAGTTTTCTCTTTTTTGTGCTCTGGACCTAAACATGAAAAATATTCCGAGTGTACTTTATGTCTTTGTCATGCTCGTTAAACACTAAGAACAAAGCATCGAGTTTATTGTTGTAAGCCCCATTTCTCATACTCAAATGGATCTTTCTGAGTGATTTTGCTTTCCTTCACACTTGTAAAACTCAAGCTATATGCTGCTCTCAAAGGAGCATTGGGTAGGTGGTAATTTAACCTTTTTTGAACCTCCATGATTAAGTACGAAAAATGTTCACATTTTCTTCTACAGAAGTTAAGAGAGTTCTTTTGTGGTATGTTTTATATTTTTTTGGCCTCATGAGACTAAATTGGACGAAAAAGGACACCCCTGGAGTCTTCTTCGAAGTTTTCAGAATCTCTAAACATGAAAACACCAACTGAGCATGTACTAATTCGGGCTCATAAAATCCACGAATCAGTGACACTATCAAGCATTATTCCCTCTTCTCTTCAAGCTTGTCAAAAAATTAAGAGAGACTCGAGTTGACTTTCTTAGACTCGTTAAAATTCAACAGGGAAGGTAAGGAATAAGTTTTCTTTTGGTTTTCAATTAGTGGCAACATGTCATCCTTGAACATAGCACTCTCTGTTTTTTTCGATACTCATGTCTCAGTGTTCACTTTCAGTTCATCTATTACTTTGAGTTTCTTACTCCTCCTCTTATCAGTTCTACCTATGGAATCTGATCATGTCTCCTACATGACAGATAAGTCTAGTTGTTCTATCTGTAAAGCTAAAAGATGCCTTGGGTCATCTCTGTGTTGTGCTCACTATTAAACAACTTAACCCAGTATGTGATCTATATCGTGATCCCATCATTGTCGTATCTGTTATCACTTGTGTCTCCCTTCCTTTACCCAGTTCCTAGTCACTCTTGTGATCTGTTGGAGGATCTATTGCCTTCCTTATCATAGTATGGTTTTGCATCAGCACTTCCTGACGACAAAGACCTAGAGTTTAGACGATCGTAACTGAGGATTCACTTTCATTATTGGTGAATTCCTTTTCTTCAGTTGTTGATTATCACCTATTGATTGACAATCTGTTGAATCCGCTCTATGTTCGACTTCAACTTACATCTATTCACATGGCTTGGATTGTACTCGCTCTTTCGGATTTGTTTATGAAGACCTTAGTTTCCTATCTATGGACTAAGTTGTGCAAGATTATGTTGTACCTATTTACACTGCTTCTAGATCTTTGAAGACTCATCATTATTGTATATTGTGGCTTCGATCCACCTTTGTAATATACGTGGTCTTGTACCCGTACTATATGATGTACTCAAATATTGTAAAGGAGCTAGTGTTCCAGTATATTGAGCATAGCATCCTAAGATATGGCTTTGTACATGACATTACTATGTATTTGTTTCAGGTACTACCTCTCCTCCATTGGACTTCTGAATTCTCCAAATATAATGATTATAATGTATTTCGGCCATCGCTTCCCTCTCACCTCACACATTAGGAGGAATATGTTATCAACACAAATGGTACTTCTCCGTCCGAGTGCCGACAATTCATTATGTTGGTACATAAAAGGACATTTCAGGATTGAAGTTTTCCTAAACACTATAGATGGGCGTGACATGAGATGCATTTACCCTTCAACGAGCTTGCTATTTTTTTCTATGTGTTGATTGCCATATGCCACTGTCTCCATTGAAACTCGCGTACATACATGACTATCCTCGTTGACAACTCGTGTACTGTACGCGACTATTCCCATTTCAACCCACATACAGATCTATACGCGAGTTTCTCTTAGAGAAACTCGCTTGTCATACGCAAGTTGCCAGTATCAATAGTCGCGTACACATCTATTCGACATTAAAAAAATATAAATCACGATTAATGGAGATTATTTGAGCCCTAATCATTAACCATCTCAATTGTCTCAACCTCATCAACCTTCGAAACTGCTCTATTTCCCAAAGTATAAATAGAGGCCTTGGGGAGAGCATTAATCAATCAATCTTGGAGAACAAAGTTATGCTGATGGTATATCTTCTGAAGTCTATGGAGGAGGAGAACTCAGAGTCATTTGGTTGTAGATGAGTCCTTGTCTTAGATGTTGGGTTGTACACTTATCTCATTCACTAATTGTTAATAAACAGAATTCTTCTTCCAACTTTGTGTTGAGTCTATTTCATATATCATGGTTGATGAATATATTTGATTAAGCACTATATATGTTGTCTATCTAACATGTCATATATACATGTATAAGATTGTATTTGGATAATTTGCTCTTTGCAGGTGAAGGAGGCGCATCCATGAAAGCTTTGGAGAGAAAAAGAGCAGAACTCAGAGTCATTTGGTTGTAAAAGAGTCCTTGTCTCAGATGTTGGTTTGTACACTTATCTCATTCACTGATTGTTAATAAAGAGAATTCTTCTCCCAACTTTGTGTTGAGTCTATTTCATGTATCTTGGTTGATGAATATATTTGATTAAGCACTATATATGTTGTTTATCTAACCTGTCATATATACATGTATAAAATTGTATTTGGAGAATTTGCTCATTGCAGGTGAAGGAGGTGCATCCATGAAATCTTTGGAGAGAAGAAGAAGACAAAGCTTGGATCAGCCGTCCGTAATCAGGTGAGTTCAACATTTCTTCCTATTTCCTTTCTGTACTTTAAAATTGATTGTTTCATGTTTTAGAAGTAAGCTGATAACCCGAAACCCTTGGTTACAAGGATGTTTATCCCTAAACAACACCTATATATCTATATTCCTTCTTAGTGTTCCTCATCTTTGTTTTACATATGAAAACATTGAAACAACCAATATTTCCTAAATAACAAATGATAGCAATTTCACTATCAATTTGTTTTTGAGCGTGGTAGAATTATCAAAATCCTCTCTTATATCTTTATGATAAAAAACCGATGATGAAACCGTTACTCTATTAAATCCACTGTTAATTGAACTGATCATTGACAGATTAAAACATGGCTTCTCAGTTGGCTACAAGATGGTATGTTCGAGCATTCACAAATACAAGCGAAACGATGAGAAGTCTAGTAATCGTTTTGGGATAACGTCATGGGTGATTTCCAATTCAGATTGGAATCAATAACGTCATGGTTTGATACATCCCTGACTTTGTAGCTATGATTTCTTGAAAAAGGAATGGAAGGTTGTAATCTCTGATTCTTATGAGAAGGGAAAGATGATTTTGATGCCATTTCTGAGTACAGATATTTTGGACAATCACTAGACTAGCAATGAGCATTTGTAAATTGACCAACTACAGCAATCGAGTTCATCCTGTACGAATACCTTTACGCCACACGTTTATGTCTAGAACTCGATATAATCTATGATGAGGTTTATGCCTATCAAGCCCATATCTGCATGTACTGAACTTCTGTAAATGAATTTAAGGAATCCATACAGTGCATTCTATGGCTTAATTCAAAAAAGACAAAATGAAAGTGAAACCACGTATTTGTGCAATCTAGAAGTGAGGAAAAACAATGTAATATTTATCAACAACAACATCAGATTACTTATTGTATGAATGGACGTGAGAGTAGCTCATACACAGGCTGCTTCCGATTATTCTCAAAACAAATCCATAATCCACAATTATATACTAAAGAGTAAAAACTAAAATATATAAACTTGCTTTTTTTTTTAATTTGTAATTGATAACTAACAAAGTATTTAAAGCCACAATTTTACAGTAAGCTCAAACAGTATTATCATTATCAATATAATCAACTAATGAGTATTCTTTGTCCTTAAGGACCCAAAGTGTAATGGAGTTGTATAGAGACAATAGGAGTATCAAAAGAACCATTAGAAAGTGAACATCTTGTATTATGACAACTATGCGAAGTATATATTTGTACCTTGTTAGCACATAAGCTACTCCGATCAAAATTACACCTTGAGGGATATGGCTGTTTTCTAATCTATGCTTAAGGATGTGCCTCACAGGAATTTGCCATCATATAGAAATTGTATATTTGGAATTTGGCATACCTTAAAGTTCTCCAACCAATATCTGAAAGTTGCATTGCATATGGCATGGCCCCCCAAAATATTCCATAAACATGAGTGATGATAATGTAATGAAGGCATGGCTTAGTGTTCATAAAAATAATTGAAAAATCAACACTATAATGGTTGAAATTCATACAAATATAGTAAACTTCAATAAACTTTAAATAGGAATATTAACCATTAAAATTAATGATAACAATTTTTATAAAATGAAGTACAAACATTTTAGCTTGAAAAGCTTTGAAGATGGCAAGAAACTCGTAATATTTGTGTCCAAAATGGTTGAATTCCTCTTTGACTTCTTTGAGATATACAAAAGCATTACTCATTGTTGGCCTTTTTCATCCATTGCAAGGTTGATGCAGAGAATTTTTCCTCCTCCTTAAAGACCTAAAGTACAATGGGGTTGTATAGGGGCAATAGTATTATCATTATCAATATGTAAATCCACTAATGAGTACTCTTCTTCCTTAGGGACACAAAGTGCAATGGGTTGTATAGAGACAATAGGACTATCAAAAGAACCATTTGAAAGAATAGACCATCAATCAGGTTTCAATAGACCAAATGCTCACTAACTGAACTTCTTCCATTATGACAACCATACAAAGTATAAATTTTGCATTATGACAGCTATCCAAAGTATAAATTTTTACTTAATATAAACTTTTACCTTTAAAGAGTATTATGGCCAAATTTATTGGAATTTCAAATGTGATTTTGCAACTTGCAAATTTTTCATCTATCTTGACTGAACTGCCTAAAAATGTGAACCAATAACACATACAGATTACAACTTTGATATTACAAACCAAAGTACAATGAAACAGAAAAAGTTTAGCTTTACAGTTTAGAAATGAAAACATTAAAAGAGCACTATATAGCAATATTCCATCTCCTCATCTTATTTTTACAGATAAGAACATTGAAACTTCCCTGTATAGGGATATCTCATCTTAATGTTCCTAAGATCTTAATGTTCCTCATCTTAGTTTTACAGATCAGATGAGAACAACATTGAAACAACCCTGTGCAACAATATTTCCTAAATAACAAATGATACCAATTTTACTATCAATTTCTTTTAGTATGGTAGAATTCTCAAAATCCTCTCTAAAATCTTTATGATAAAAAAACGATGATGAAACCGTTACTCTATTAAATCCATTGTTAATTGAACTTATCATTGACAGATTCAAACATGGCTGGCTACAAGGTGGTATCGTTCGAGCATTGACAAATACAAGCGAAAGGATGAGAAGTCTAGTAATCGTTTTGGGATAACGTCATGGGTGATTTGCAATTCAGATAGGAATCAATATCTTTAAAAATTATATAATGATTGATACATCCCTGATTGACTTTGTAGCTATGATTTCTTGAAAAAGGAATGGAAGGTTGTAATCTGTGATTCTTATGAGAAGGGAAAGATGATTTCGATGCCATTTTCTGAGTACAGATATTTTTGTTTAACACATCGTGATCTAACACTCAGTTAGACAATGACTAGACTAGCAATGAACATTTGTAAATTGGCCAACTACAGCAATCGAGTTCATCTTGTAGGAATAGCTTTACGCCACAAGTTTATGTCTAGAGGTCATCTATGATGAGGTTTATGCCTATCAAGCCCATTTCTGCATGTACTGAACTTTTGTAAATGAATTTAAGGAGTCCATATAGTGCATTTTATGGCTTAATTCAAAAAGCATAAAATGAAAGTTAAACCATGTATTTGTGCACCCTGGAAGTTAGGAAAAAATGCAACTATCAGATTACTTAGTGTATGAATGGAAGTTAGAGTACCTCATACACACACTGCTTCTAATTATTTTCAAAACAAATTCAGAATCAACAATCATATATGACAAACTTGATTTTCTTATTGTAATTTGTAATTGATAGCTAACAAAGTAGTTAAAGCTACAATGCTCCAGCAAGCTCAAACAGTATCATTATCAATATAATCAACTTTCCCTCCTTAAGGACCCAAAGTGTAATGAGGTCGTATAGGGACAATAGGATTAGCAAAAGAACCATTAGAAAGTGTATACTCAATAAGCAAGCTCAAACAGTATTATCATTTTCAATATAATCAACTAATCAGTACTCTTCGTCCTTAAGGACCCAAAGTGCAATGGGGTTGTGTAGGGACAATAGGACTATCAAAAGAACCATTAGAAAGTGTAGTCGCAATAAGGTTTCAATAGACCAAATCCTCAGGAACTGAACATCTTGCATTATGAAAACCATCCAAAGTATAAATTTAGCATTATCAACTATCCAAACTATAAATTTTTACCTTGTTAGCACATAGGCTACTCCAATCAAAATTACACCTTGAGGGCTATGGCTCTTTTCTAACCTATGCTTAAGGATGTGCCTCTCACATGAATTTTCCATCATATAGAAATTGTATATTTGGAATTTGGCATACCATAAAGTTCTCCAACCACTTTCTGAAACTTGCATTGCATATGGCATGGCCCCCCAAAATATTCCATAAACATGAGTGATGATAAGGTAATCAAGCCATGACTTAGTGTTCATAAAAGTATTTGAAAAGTCAACACCATAATGGTTGAAATTAGTACAAATATACTGAACTTCAATAAAATTTAATATCAATATTAACCATTAAAATTAATGATAACAATTTTTTTTTAAAAGTACAAACATTTTGGCATGAAAAGCATTGAACATCACCAAAAACTGGTCATATTTCTATGGAAAATGATTGAATTCCTCTTTGACTTCTTTGAGATATACCCAAGCATTACTCATTGTTGGCCTTTCTCATCCATTACAAGGTTGCTCATTGTTGGCCTTTCTCATACATTACAAGGTTGATGCAGAGAATTTTTCCTCTCCTTAAGGACCCAAAGTACAATGGGGTTGTATAGGAACAATAGGACTATCAAAAGAAACATTTCAAAGTGTAGACTCAAACAGGTTTCAATAGACCAAATCTTCACTAAGTGAACTTCTTGCATTATGACAACCATCCAAAGTATAAATTTTGCATTGTGACAACTATCCCAAGTATAAATTTTTACCTTGTCAGCAGATAGGCTACTTCAATCAAAATTACAACTTGAGGGCAATGGTTGTTTTTTAATCTATGCTTAAGGATGTGCTTCTCAAATGAATTTGCCATTATATAGAAATTGTATATTTGGAATTTGGCATACCTTAAAGTTCTCCAACCACATTTTGAAAGTTCCATTGCATATGGCATGCCTCCCTTAAATATTCCATAAACATGAGTGATGATAAGGTAATGAAGCCATGACATAGTGTTCATAAAAATAATTGAAAAATAAACACTATAATGGTTGAAATTCATACAGATATACTAGACTTCAATAAACATTAAATATCAATATTAACCATTAAAATTGCTAATAACAGTTTTTATAAAAAGAAGTACAAAACTTTTGGCATGAAAAGCTTTGCAATGGTTGAATTCCTCTTTAATTTCTTTGAGATATGCCAAAGCATTACTCATTGTTGGCCTTTCTCATCCATTACAAGGTCGATGCATAGAATTTTTCCTCATTGTTAAGGACCCAAAGTGCAATGGAGTTGTATAGGGACAATAGGACTATCAAAAGAACCATTTGAAAGTGTACACTCAATCAGGTTTCAATACCAAATCCAGGGGAACTGAACTTCTTTCATTATGACAACTATCCAAAGTATAAATTTTGCGTTATGACAACTATCCAAAGTATAAATTTCTACCTTGTTAGCAGATAGTATACTCCAATCAAAATTACACCTTAAGGTTATGGCTGTTTTTAAATCTATGTTTAAGGATGTGCCTCTCAGATGAATTTGCCATCATATAAAAATTGTATATTTAGAATTTGGCATATCTTAAAGTTCTCCAACCACTTTTTGAAATTTACATTGCATATGGCATGGCCAAAAGAAATATTCCATAAACATAAATGATGATAAAGTAGTAATCCATAGGTTTGTGTTTCAAGGGATGGGCAGTCTCTTTGTTCACAGTCTCCACGAACATGCCAAAAGCCGCACGGAGCTGCTCATATGCCTCCGAGATTTCTTAATCGCTGCTGATAGTGAGCCTCTTTTTCAGATTTTGTGACAAACTTGGTAGGCGTTTGTGCCTGTTAGGGTAAATCCAAAATCTGTCAATAACCCGCTTTGTGCTTGGCGTTGTAACCCAGTCAATGCCCTGGGAATAAACTCACCACGTTTTTTATGTTTTTAACCGGTTAATCACCGGTGAAGTCAGGGCAGATTGAGTTACGGCAACTCTGCTAAAAATAAATAATTAAAAATATATAAAAAATCAGACAAGCTGCCCTATGCAGTTTTCAGCTTTCAAATGTGAGTGCTTTTACTTTTTGAAAAGGCTTAGTTAGATAATGAATGGATCAGGTAGTAAGTTATGATACTATATCAAAGAAAATAAAGAAGCAGACAAAAGTACTGGACAAATGAAATGACTTCTCATTATTAGATTGAGTATAAATAGCAAATACAGAATGACTATGGGTGAATACTATAGGTTCTAAAATACCATGGATCAAGTAACAAACTAACTAACTACAAGTGAGATTACCTTTTCCTAAGAGATTTTTGTTAAAATATGTAAAAAAGTAAATGTTAAATTTAAAACAGTATGATAAACCAACTTAGTGTTCATAAAAATAATTGAAAAAACAACACTATAATAGTTGAAATTCATATAGATATACTAAACTTCAATAAACTTTAAATATCAATATTAACCATTAAAATTGACTGAATCGACTAAAATGTTAAATCAATAACACAGCTTATATGAAAACCAATAACACTAGTGTAACCAATCTAATCCATAACAACATAGTGTTATGCATGAGAATATTGAGATGGTCATACCCAACAGTATTGTCAAAATAACAGATAACAACAGTATTGTCAAAATAGCAAATGACAGCAAACAATCCTATTCCATCCACTAGTATTGTCAAAATAACAAATAACTACAGTATTGTCAAAATAGCAAATGACAGAAAAGGATCCTATTCCATCCATTAGTATTGTCAAAATAACAAATGACACCAAAGGCTTCTATCCAACACTATTGCAAAATTAACAATTGAAAGTGATTAAACAATCAATTTTCCGGGAAAATTTCTGAAAATTCTTGAGTTAAATCTTGATGGCCATGAAACAATTCAGCCACCTGCAAAATGACGAATAGAATTTAAATATGTGGATTCGGTACCTCAAGACAATTAGAAAATAATATCAAGTGTATTCCATTTGTGGGAAACAATGGATAAAACCTCTTCATATACTTCATGGTTTGACTTGTTCCCTCTTCCATATAATTTTAGTATATCCATAAAGTTCTGGCACACTATTTGGTCATTTTGGAACCGTGTCTGAAAATAATAATTACATACCAAGTGAGAAAAGTTGATACATTTGAATTTTAAAACATGCAATGCTCTATATAACATAGCTTTCAAATGTTAATAACATAAATTACCTTGATTTTCATAACATAGTTCCTTGCTTGGTCAATGTCTACTAGCTTGTACTTCGTTGTTGGGTTTTCATTGGAAGGAAATAAAATTTCATAACCCTTGGGCAGAAAAGTATTCAAACCAGAAATGAGAAATTCATGGCCCTTAAATAAACTCTTTGTTCGGAGTATAACATCAACTGTGTCAAGCCTGTCCCAAGAATAGACCGACTAGGAGAGTTAATTGAAGAAAGAAAAAACTAAAAGTATTGATTGATGATAACAGTTTATGAGAGTTAGTTGAGAAAAGAAAAAGGAACATTATTTATTGACGATAACAATTTTATAAAAAGAAGTACAAACCTTTTAGCATGAAAAGCTTTGAAGATAACGAGAAACTCTTCATATTTCTCTGGAAAATGGTTGAATTCCTCTTTGACTTTTTTGAGATAAGCCAAAGCATCAGTCATTGTTGGCCCTTTTGATCCATTAGAAGGTTGATGCTGAGAATTTGTCTTTTTTAAGAGGAACCCAAAATGTCTTAGGAAGTCATGTAGAACAACAAAGATATCGTAGAGAAGGATTATTCTAGTTCTTAAAAACAATTTGGAAGATTATTCTAGTTCTAAAAAACAATTTTGATAAGAAAAAATTCTAAAAGGAATAGATCTCCAAAAAAAATATTTTGATACCCTAAAAACAATAAATGATTTTGATACCCTTAAACATACCCTATAGCATTCCATTGTGATTTTTATTTGTGGCAAACTTTCAGAAGTGCTTTAAAAAGAAAATTCCATTTAAACAATATATGATTTTGATACCTAAAAAACCATTTTGGCATTTCATAGTTACTGTGAGAAACTAAAAACTAGAAAATGCAACACTAGAAAATGCAGTAACTCACCCTTTTAGGGGTTGTTTTCGTGGCTCTTGATCCATTGATGAAAATGCAGTAACTCGGCCTTTTCGTGGTTGTTTTCCTAGCTCTTACATATGTGAAGAAGAAAAACACTAGTTAGATTTAGATTTGAATACATTTATATACACTTTAGATTTCAAGTGATGGTCTTGCTCATTAAAAAATTTATTTAATTAAAGATAAATAATATAACCAAAACTAATTTTGTTAATTTCTAGTTAATATAATAAAATATTAAAATATTAAATTTTTAACTAACTACTATTAATAACATGGTAACTTCCTTCAGCTTTAATGTGAATCGCTCCCATTCTCTAAAAGGAAAATGACTTTATTTACCATCTTTATTAATGTGAGCAAGTCTTTTTATGTAAAATAGAAAGGGCTTTATAAGTCATCTTATTAAATTAATTAAATTGATTTAATTAAAGCTAAATGATATAACTAAAATTAATTTTATTAATTTCTAGTTAATATAATAAAATATTAAATTTTTAACTGACTACATAGTAACTTCCTCTAGCTTTAATGTGAATCGCTCCCATTATCTAAAAGGAAATTGACTTTATTTACCATCTTTATTAATGTGAGCAAGCCGTTTTATGTAAAATGGAAAGGGCTTTATAGGCAATCTTATTTATTTATTTATGGTTTTTTTAATTTTTATATTTATTGTTATTATTATATTTGAACAGATCTTTTATATTTTAAGAATATATATATATATATCTTTATCATCACTTCCTCTTCCTTAATGTGAACATATCCCAAGTTTAACCTAAATTTGACTTAGTAATTTATATTTTATCTATTTTTATTAATAAATATTTTGATTATAAAATTTTATTTTATTATTTTATAATAATGTATGGTTGTATTTGTTGTGAACGTTTTAAAAAAATCATTTCCCATGAGCGGTAGATGGGTGGAGCTTTTACTTTTTATAATAAAACAAGTTATTATCTAAAAAATTCTATAATAATATGATGAAATGTGGAAATTTGCACTTTTAAACTTATTAAATTATTAACAAATTCACTTTGAAAAGAAATGCAATCAATATCTTCATCATGGAGGAGGAAGATAATGGAAAATGGCCTCGGATTTTGATATGACCCAATGGGTACATGTATGGGTTAAATTATATATGACCCAAGGGGAATATATATGTGATTAAATGTATACGATATCACCAAAGCGAGCATATATGAGAAAAAATGTATAGGTAAATGTTGGAGTAGTAATACATCTTTAGTATCATAATTATGACCTTAGGCTAATTTCCCTTGCTTTCATGGAGTGATATCCTATGGTTTAGACTTAGGGAAGTTGTCTAGGAGGTGAACTAGTTATTTCCATGACTTTCACACATGCACGAGCGCTATAGTTCGTCAACCAAGCACATGTGTACGTTCATTTAGTTCATTGGGGTGCTACATCCTTGATTTGTTTGATTTGGGTTTGACTAGGGGTGCTAGTGGTGTATTTGGTCCATTTTGGCTCTCCTATGAGCATTTATGGCCACATTGAGCCTCCAGCTCACCTCTTTCTTCTCACCCATGCATGCCTTGGACTCATTAATATGCCATCACACTTCACCAACATTCACACCTTGGTTCGTGATTGTTTAGGGTGAGTTGGAGCTCCATTAGTCCACCTAGCGGGGATTGAGGTCAGATCTCACCATGACACATGTACATTCCCAATTGGCTCCCTCAGCCTCACGAATTGTCTCCAATGTATTATAAGTATGTACCATAACATCTACAAGATGTGCTGTAATATAATGGTTAGATATTAACACCTTTCACATGTGTTATTCCATCTATTTAAGTTTCTTTGTTGTTCTCTTGAATATATTGTCAAACACTTTCATGGTGAATATTGTTCTACCTCCTAGATCTACTTGAGAAGCAATTCTCATAGTAAAGAAGTAAATGTATAAGTAATAGTGATTCTCCTAATGAAGGGGTCTCATATGAAATGAGTGAATATGCATATATAGAAATAATATAGTCATTGTTGAGTGAACATGTGAATTGGATATATAACATGTTTCAGTAATATAAAAAAACATAGTGATATTTGGACCAAACCACCACCACGCACTCATACCCAAAAGAAAACTTGAAATTCAAGCAAAATATATTCAAAACCCTTTGCAAGCAAAAATTTTTAAAATGGAGAGAGAAAGTTTAAAATGTAACTTACCTAGAATGCAAACAACTAATGTAGAATCTTTTGATTTGATCTCCTCTAGTCTTCTCACCATATTCTCCAAGATTTATCCTCAAAATGAACATAAATCTATAGAGGAGTAGTTAGTGCTATAAAGATATAGTTTATGAATGAATTGTTGAATAACTCATCCAATAAGAAGAATAAAAAATGAACTTAAACACTTGAACTAGACAGAAAAGAGATTTATTTTATAACCAACATAGATCCATCTTGAACTTGGATCTATCAAGCACCGAGAGAGATCCAATTTCTTGAGTTGTATTTTTTTTTTAATCTTAAACTCATGAATTTCAATCCCTCTCTTGCTTGATAGATTCGAGTTTAAGTTTTATTTATTTATTTATTTATTTTTAGGCATGACTTTTCATAATTTTTTATTTTATGAGCCTACATGTGTTTTTCTTATTTTATGAGCACGCATGTATTTTTACAACAAAAAAAAATTGTAACTTGTTACAACATGTCCCTCATATTGGGGTATAGAGAACCTCGCTCTTCTGAGTGCAATAAGAACAACAACAAGTTATAAATAGATTTCACATGAATCTCATTGTGGCACCATTCTACAAGTGAGCTCATATTCCTTCCATCGAGGCCTTTCACACACTGAGTCTTGTTTCACTATGAGAGGTGCACATAAAAAATCACATCAATTCTTTATCATAATATGGAATGTGAGTGATTAGTGGAAAAATGGTTTTACATAGTTGAAATGGACTTTTGTAGACGAGGGAAATTGGGGATTTTAAATCAATTCTCTATCATACAACATGAGGGTACTCTGCAATACTTGGTTTTTTTCTTTTCCTTTGCCCCTTTTGTGTTGATGGGGAGATAGTTAGGGAAGTTGGAGGAAGTTGATTACAAGATTGGGACAAGTGAGAACACCCGAAACCATATCTTTTCCCATAAAGTAACTTATTTTTATTTTTTTCCATGAAATGGACACGTACATGGGCTAGCCAAATATAGGTCATGTGGACGTGGGATAGATATATATAGGTCACATACATATATTGAAAAATACAATTCTTAAAGAGGTTTTTAAAATAATGATTGTTGTTCATATATGATCACGAACTAAGGGAGTTTGCAAAAGAGGTAAATGGATAAGGTTGACCATCATAATATGTATGGAACAAATGTTACAAAAGATGCTATAACAAATGCTCTCTAATGTGTGAGGTCAAAGGGGTAAATGGTGGACGAAATACATTATAAGTTTTTCAAAGGTGGGTGTAGAAATGACCTAGACATAATTTCCCCGGAAATCATCCATAAGAGGTATGTGCAATGTGTCATGATATAATGTTTCTTCTTGAGGTGGGCATACCCAATGTCAAGAATGATAAAAGTATGGTTGTCATATCAAGTAAATTGCAGTTCTATGAAGTATACATAAGCACTTATCACAGAAACACATATACAAATTGGATCCATGTCAAAAACTAAATCATAAACACAAAGATACGAAGTGGATGTATTTTTAAAAGGGATATCACAGCCACAAAAATACAAAATGGGCCTATTTCTCAAAATCAAATGAAGATATCTCAAAATAAGACTAAACATATCAATCTCCATCAAAATTAGTGCCAAAAGTGTGAATGGAAATCCAAATCAACTGGAGTCATACCATAATGATGTGATGTTGTATATGGACTCAAGGTATTTTAACCAACCAATATGGGTATGATTCTAAACTATGTGAATAGATTTATTGAAGTCAAAACATACTATGACATCATGTCATTATTGGTAATTTGTGTATCTTGTAACCATGCGATCCAACTGACTCATAATGATAAGGATAGGCAAGGTACCTAGTACAATATAACATGTGTGAATAAATGTGCTAGCATTGAACACTTGTAGATTGTAGTGATTAGGGGACATTGGTGTATTCTAATTGTTGATAGCAAGAAAACTTGTCACTGATGACTGTATGTCCTAAGGTACTAAAAGGGATCTAAATCATAATCTCGTAATATATATTTTGGAGTCAATGAAATGTGATCCACTGGAAGGAGGGAATTGAGGCATCCCCCATATTCCAACATCAGGTAGTAGAAAAAGGCCAAATATTTGGTGGAACAAACTATATGATTCTGAAATGTACTTTATATGAGAAGCCCCAAGAGAAAGTCACTAGTTTTAAGGATTATCCAACATAGGATAAAACCTCCCTTGACCATAGGCACGGCACAATAAGTGACTAAGAAAAAACTAACTTGAGAATACAAATGATATAAGTTAGTGATGTATGAGATATAAATAGACTACTCCATGATGAATGGAATATTAACAAGTCACTGGAGAAAAAATTCCCGTTTCCTAAAGCCATACTATAACCCAAGTTGGAGAGACAGTGACTCAAGAGATTGGGATTTATTCAAGGGCAATGTAATTTGTTCCCACACATAGTAATAAAATGAGTCATTTCCATCTGTCATTTTGAGACCCTAAAAAGCAATAAATGATTCTAGTACCCTGAAAACCATTCTTGCATTCCATTGTGATTTTGATTATTAAATTCTAGTGGCAACAAGAATGTTAGCAAGTATCTTTGGCCACCAAATATCTGTGCAAACTTTGAGAAGATTCATGCAGAATGCTTTGAAAAGAAAAATTTATGGCTTTCTATCCAGTTTGGGATTTACCAAAAGTAAAGCAGATTCCAACCTTTACTACAAGGTTGAAGAAGGTAACCGAGTGATACTCCTACTGTATGTAGATGATATGTTTGTAACAGGTATGGATGGGTTGATTACTGATACAAAGATAAATCTTGCTGCTGAGTTTGAAATGAAGGACTTGGGGTATGATGCACTATTTTCTAGGCATGGAGGTGTGGCAGAATGCAGATGGAATCTTCCTTGAACAAGGGAAGTATGTAGTAGAGATCCTAAAGAGGGTTGGGATGATGGACTGTAAGGCCATAACCACACCTATGGAATCCAACTTGAAGCTATTGAGTGATTCTTCATCAAAAGCGATTGATACTACGATGTATCGTCAGATGATTGGGTCCTTGATGTACTTGACGAACATGAGACCAAATATTTGCTTTGATGTGAACACCTTGAGCCAGTTCCTGATAGATCCAAGACATGTTCACTTGATTACTGCAAAGCTTATTCTAATGTACCTAAAGGGTACAGTTGATTATGGGCTCAAGTATGAGGTGAATCAAAAGATTAACCTAGAAGGTTATGTTGATTCAGATTGGGAAGGAAGTGCCATCAATAGGAAGAGCACTTCAGGGTGTTGCTTCAGTATGGGATCGGGTGTGATCTCTTGGCTTAGCAGGGAGCAGTCCTATGTGGCACTGAGTACAGCTGAAGCAAATTATGTTGCATCTTGTTCAACTAGTTGTGAGGCAGTATGGCTAAGGAAGCTATTGTCTGATTTATTTGATCTCCAATTGGATGCTACTTGTATATATTGCGACAACCAGAGTTGTTTGAAGTTGTCGGAGAATCCAGTGTTCCATGACAAGTCAAAGCATATCGAGATCAAATATCACTATATCAGGGATATGGTGTCGAGAGGAGTAGTGAAGCTCCAGTATGTTGTGACAGACGAACAGATAGCTGATGTGTTGATGAAGCCATTAGCTAAAGTGAAGTTTGCGTACTTCAAGGAGAAGCTTGGTGTTCTCTAGATCGAGGTTCCTTCCAAGGGGAAGTGATGAGTCTATGAGCCATTCTGACATGGTGAGAGGATTGGTTCCTTCCATGTTCAGATGTAAGGGATGAACCATTCTGTCATGGTGAGAGGATTGGTTCCTTCCATGTAAGATGTGAGTGCTGATCCATTTTGATGTGACTATAGGATTGGTTCCTACATGATCAGATATAAGTGTTTAATGCCATTCTCTAAATTGAGGCACCTGGTCAGTTACCAGGAATACTCAGCCTAAGGCTGAGGGCCATTTCTGATGTGACTGTGGGATGTGTTCCCACATGATCAAATGTAAGTGTAGGGCCTTTCTTAGGGGACTGTGGGATGTGTTCCCACATGATCAGATGTAAGTGCAGAGCCTTTCTGAGGAAACTGTGGGATGTGTTCCCACATGATCAGATATAAGTGTTGATACCTTCTAGCATGGTTGTGGGATGTGTTCCCGCATGGATAGATATAAGTGTTGAGCCTTTTCGATAGGGTTGTGGGATTTGTTCCTACATGATCGGATGTGAGTGTTGGGCCTTTCTGATAGGGTTGTGGGTTGTGTTCCCATATGGTCAGATGTGAGTGTTGGGCCTTTCTGACAGGGTTGTGGGATGTGTTCCCGCATGGTCAGATGTGAGTTCTAGGCGTACCTTTCTGACATGGTGTTGGATTTGTTCCTCTTATGGTCAGATGTAAGTGCTCGACAGGACATTCTGGCTTAGGGTTAGATATAAACACTGAAGAATACCTACATGGAGGCTAGGCCTACAACCGGCATGAAAAAGGGCTAGCTCTATAGAACTTTCTGTGACAAGAAGAATCATGAGATAACACCAGTGATGATGACCCAGTGATGATCCAGATCAAGTGATGATCCAAATCCAATGATGATCCAGATCTAGTGATGTTGATCTAGCAGCGATGATCCAGATCCAGTGATGATCCAGATCCAGTGATGATCCAGATCTAGTGAAGATGATCCAGATTAAGTGATGATCTAGATCCAGGGAAAGATGACTTGAAGATGAAGATGACAAGGACTTGATGATGATCTAGATGATATAGAGAAGAATACTTGTGCTAATAAATTGTGTCAAGAGAATACCTTCTTAGTTAAGAGGAAGTGTTGATGTAATTGTAACTTTGGAATGTATTCACTTGTATATCTTATGTATTATACCCCGATGTTTATTATAGGAAGTGTTTGTAATGTAATTGAGTCATGTCATGCCCCAATGTTCCTATCGGGAGTTTCTATAATGTGAACAAGTCATGTCAAGTCATTGTGGGTAACCCTCCTATTGATCAAGGGTTAAAGTCCTCGTAGTTGTGGGGCCCTAGGGTTATGAGAATATCCTAGACAAGTCGGCCCTAGTGAGTTATTGTCAAGCCAGGAATTAGTATAAATAGAGAGTGAGCCTCTTTATTTATCACACACTCACTCACACTCAGTTGTAGCACATAGCTGAGGGAGAAGAACTTGTTGGGGCTAGAAAGAAAGAGACTACTGTTGTGGGGAGGTCATTTTACTGTTTTGGGGTTTTACTTTTGGTGTTGATTCTATCTTTGATGAAGTTGCGGGGTTTTATCCATTTATGGTTTCCTCGAGGAAAAACATTGTGTTCATTGTCTCTTGTGTTTGATTGTTGTGCTTGTTATTCTCTCAGTTAAAGATACTAATATAATTCTAGCTTGAATGATAAAAAATTAACATCTTGTGCACTCTTCACATAACATTATACCCTCTTCTATAATGTATCCTATTTGAAAAAAGACTAGAATATTCCAGGAATCTTCCATATTTTGGGCATAAAGTTTCTCTCGTAACTCGTGATTTGGCATACTTCGAACCATTGGAAAGGTCTTGAAATTATCTATACCTTTGTTTTTTTTATCTTTTCCTAATTCCTTACCATTTCTGACACAGGATTTTTAGTAACAAAGCATCATTTAAAAGATGCTTTTAAAAAACATCTTTTAAAATATGCATTGTTACTAAAACACCCACCCCAGAAAAGCAGTAAGGAATTAGGAAATAATCCAAACCAAAAAGTTGTAGCGAACTGTAATACCTTTCCAATGATCTGAATTCCACGCAATTTCGTGTTATGAGCAAAAATGTATTCACAAAATATGAAAGATTCTTGGAATATTCTGGTCTTTTTTTAAATAGGATACATTTTGATAAAAATAAAACATTATACAGAATTTTAGAATGATCCTTATTGTTCTTTCCCAAATATCTATCTAGTTTTGTACTGAGATCCTTTGGGTAGTTAGCATAATCAACAAGGTAGTGCATGCTTGGAGAAATAGTGAGACGCATAGCCCCAAAAGTTCTATCAAAGTCAATCATCCAGTCATGTATATCTTCACAAGACTCTTTACCAACATCAATAGAAACATCATACAAAGCGTGTCTATTTATAAATGAAATCATATTCAATTTCCACTCTGAATAAATTTTGGATGGAGAAAGGCGGGGAACTGATACTCTTGAATCCATTTGAAGTTGTACCTCCAAAATAAACCTGCAAATATGAAAAGGAGGATTAATTGATGAACTCCAAAATATCCGATACCATGCCAAAGATTTGATATCCTAGGCTCGAATGCCATGTCAGAATTCCAAATACTTAATGGTAGCAAGAATTCTATAAACTAGCTAAGGATCTAGGCACATAATTAATCTCACAAAGAATTGTAAAGAGTCAACATAAGGAGATAAGAACAATAATGAACACACTTTAAAAAATTATCAATGAATTATGATTGATATTATTACAAATTATTACATAGGTAATACATACTTATAAAGGAAAATAAATTTTCTATGAGACAACTCATGCTAGCTCATAAATCTAAGATAACTAAATATGATAAACCCCCATAGGTCACTAAAGAAGTTTCCTAATTAGACCAAGAGCTCATGAATTAGATAAGGCATGAGTGAGTGATGATGAGTGAAGGAAAATATTTATAATCATGGAATCTAGAGAGAAAATCATGTAGGGTGGGTTGGAAACAAAAGATAGTAGTTTTCTAGTTGACTAGCTTTACCTTATCCACTGAAAAGTAGGATAAAAGAGGTATAAAGACATAATCTGCATCAAGGCTTGGTTACTAATATGGGAAGTCAATAAATTGGGTATGATATATCCAGAATACAAATAAAGGATCCCTTGGGGTATATATGGCAAGTATTGACCAAGTGGTGCAAGTGGATTCCAACTATCTAGGCTAGTGGATAGGATATTAACCAAAAATTATTAGTATTTGTTATCCTAAGTATTGAGTGAGTTTATAATATTCCAACACTAGGGAATAGTTACGGGTAAGAGATTACATGAAGAGGCATAGTGTAGTCTTCATAACCCTTAAAATTAGAACAACAATAGGATATAATGGGATTTACGATCCAAGAAACCAAAAATTATAGTGCAAGGTAACAAAAAAAAGACAATATAAAATAGATGTTGTAGAATGAACTCGTATATTATGAGAATGAAATAGAAATAAATGTTCACTATTCTCTTAAATTTTTTTGAATTTCCACTTGAGACAAGCTCTAAATATAAAAATACTCAACAAAACAAACAATAACCTCTCCGATCTTTAAATAATTCTCCCATAGACAAACCATGACTACTTATAGATCCATAATTAATGGGCATCAACTAACTAGTGGGACTTAATAAATGAAGATACAATTTTTACTTTAATTAATTATGCACTACTATCTATTTGCTCTTTTTTAAAGTATATTTCTCCATACATTAATTGACTAACTCCTATGTATCCAAAGTAATTATCGTATCACCCTAATATACCCTCCCCCTTTAAAAGAACTGTTTTTCCAATGATGAAGGTGATAAAAATTTTGTAGAGTCCCTCTTGTTCCTAATGTGGCATATTTTGGTTGCATATACTTGCACTATATTAGAAATTTTTTAACCATGCACCTACATAATTAATACTCTCGAGTATCCAATACTACTTTTGGCTGGAGTGAAATGAAACCTTCCTCATCAACTTCTAATAACTTGGTTTTCATTTTACAAGTTGATCCCATCATATTTTGAGGCAGGACACATGAAATACTAAATGAATCTTGTAATGATATGTCAAATATATCTTATAGGCCACTTGTCCAATGTGTTGAATGATCTTGTAGGGATCATAGAACTTTGGTGCTAGTTTTTTGTGGATGTTTTTTTACTGATGTTTGTTTATGAGGTTGAAGTCAAATAAACATTTGATACCTGTTGGCAATAAGAAAGGGCATAAGTGTTTTGGTTGGAAATATTAAGAATCTGGCCACAAGGTGAGCAAAGCCATAATGGAAAAAGAGAAGAGTAAGTCAAATCCATAAATTTGACCTATTTTGAGGTAACAATAAATGTAACAGTGGGTTAAGTTAGACTAAAAGTCTATTTTTGAAATGGGCATGAGTGTAAATGGGATGATAGAGCCTTTATTAATGTAATGGGATTTCTTAGGTTAGTTAGAGAATTAGTCGACTATTAATTGATAACTAGTCGATGGTTAAAGGAATAATTGTAAAAAGTATATAAGGTCGATCTGCAAGCTATGTGTGGACGATCTTCATATTGCTCTTATAACAACACTTATAAGAGATAGATCTCGATAAAGAAATACGATCTTGAGAAGAGGATGGAAGAAATAAAAAATTGTTAGAATAATCAACCCATAGTTACCTACCTTAGACATTAATTTAATCATTTTTGTCTTATTACCTAGTTTCCTAGATTCCACTCTATGCTAGTTACCTTCTACATGTCCTAGAAGTCAACACATGGTAAAAATGAGTCATGGAGTGCATGAGAAACATCTTGGAAACCCATTTTAGCATGTCTAATTGATTCCAGATTCTCCAAAGCGCATATCTGCTTTTTCTGTAAAGCCGCCTTGTTTTATTTATGATTTAAGACAAAGGAAAAGCTAGACTAGTGGTAACTGTCTTGTTTTTTTCCCACATCATCCTCCCTCCTTTTCTCCAAATAAAAGAATGTATGAGTTGTCCTTGCATCCCTCTCTAGCTTTCCCACTCGACTTAGCCAATTCATGGGCATCTACCTAGATTTGAAAACTGCTTTATGCACCTATGGGGGATTTGACTAGTTTTGGTAAGCCTGCATTTTGAGTACGTCAAATGGCATATTTATTGTTATATTTTTAACATTAAGATATCATTATACTAGGATATTTAACTAAGAGAATAAAAAGTGCAACAATCAAACACTAGAGACAATGAACACAGTTTTTTTCCTCGAAAAAATCATAAATGGAGAAAACCCCACAACTTCCTCAAAGATAGAATCAGCACCAAAATTAAAGCCCAAAAATAGTAAGATGAACTCCCGACAATAGTAACTTATTTCTTCTCCTAGCCCCAGTGTCTTCTTCTTCCTCATCTATGTGCTACAATTGAGTGTGAGCGAGTGTATGATAAATAGAGAGGCTAGCTCTCTATTTATCATTAGAGGAATTTTGGGGTCTAAAATGGGCCTCCTAAGGAAAATAATAAAATAATATTTAAAATAATAAAATAATAGTTAAAATAATAAAATAATATTGATTAATTTTGGAGGAAGAAAGAAAAAAACTACTTTTTGTGTTCGTATTTTCGACATATCTCCCTGTGTTTTTACTCAAATTTCGATTGGGAGAGCTCGTTGGATGCGGAATTTGATTTCGCATCCAACAATTACCCACACTGCATACTTTTGATGGACCCCGCTACCCCAAAAACAAGAAATACTTGAAAAAATGTCATCATCACGTTTTTTCCAGGTATTTCTTGTTTTTGGGGTAGAGGGGTCCATCAAAAGTATGCAGTGTGGGTACTCGTTGGATGCGGAATCAAATTCCACATCCAACGAGCTCTCCCAATCGAAATTTGAGTAAAAACACAATGATATATGTCAAAAATACGAACAAAAAAAGTAGTTTTTTTTAATGACAAATATGTCAATTCAACCATTATGGTTGACTTATTTTATTGAAATTCTATTGGTTCTTGAATTCCAACTGACAAAAACTTATTTTGGCACGTTTTCTTATAAGGCCCATTTTAGACCCCAAATTTCCTCTAATGACTAATTCCTGACTTGACTAAACCCTACTAGGGATGAATTCTTTAGGAGAGTCTAATAACCCTAGTGCCCTGGAACTGCGAGAACTTTAACCCTTGATCAATAGGAGGGTTGCCCACAATGACTTGACATGACTTGTTTACATTATAGAACCTCCCGATAGGAACATTGGGGCATGACATGACTCAAGTACATTACAGACACATCCCGAAATAAAAATTAGGGTACAATACATAAGATATATAGGTGAATACATTTCAAAGTTACAATTACATCAACACTCCCTCTGAACTAGGAAGGTATTCTCTTGACACAATTTATCAGCGCAAGTTTTCTTCTTTGTATCATCTGGATCATCATCGAGTCCTTGTCATCTTCAATTCATATTCATCTTTGGATCTAGATCATCAATCGATATGGATCATCAACACTAGATCTAGATCATCACTTGATCTAGATCATCATCACTGGATCTAGATCATCACTCGATCTGGATCATCACTAGAATATCATCACTGGATCTGGATCATCACTGGAGCATCATCTCTAGATCTGGATCATCACTCGATCTTGATCATAACTACTGGATCATCATCACTAGATCATCATCGCAGGTTCTATCTCATGATTCTTCTTGTCACATGAAGTTTTACAGAGCCATCCCTTTTTCATGCTGGTTGTAGGCCTAGCCTCCATGTAGGTCTTCTTCAGCGCTTATATCTGACACCAAGTCATAATGGCCCACCCAGCACTTACATCTGACCACGAGAGGAACACATCCAACACCATGTCAAAAAGGCACGCCCATCACTCACATCTGATCATGTAGGAACCAATCCTATAATCACATCAGAAAGGCCCAACACTCACATCCGATCATGCAGGAACACAACCCACAACCCTATCGAAAAGGATTAGCACTTATATCTAGCCATATGGGAATACATCTTGCAACCATGCTAGAAATGCTCTGCACTTACGTCTAGCCATGCGGGAATACATCTTGCAACCTTGCTAAAAGGGCTCTGCACTTACATCCAACCATGTGGGAACACATCCCGCAACCTTGCTGGAAGGGCTCTGCCATTAGAGAAAATTTGGGGTCTAAAATGGGCCTTATAAGAAAACATGCCAAAATAAGTTTTTGTGAGTTGGAATTCAAGAACCAATAGAATTTCAATAAAATAAGTCAACCATAATGGTTGAATTGACATATTTGTTATTAAAAAAAACTACTTTTTTTGTTCGTATTTTCGACATATCTCATTGTGTTTTTACTCAAATTTCGATCGGGAGAGCTCGTTGGATGCGGAATTTGATTCCACATCCAACGAGTACCCACACTACATACTTTTGATGGACCCCGCTACCCCAAAAACAAGAAATACTTGAAAAAATGTGATGATGACATCATCATCACGTTTTTTCAGGTATTTCTTGTTTTTGGGGTAGCAGGGTCCATCAAAAGTATGCAGTGTGGGTACTCGTTGGATGTGGAATCAAATTCCGCATCCAACAATCTCTCCCTATCGAAATTTGAGTAAAAACACATGGAGATATGTCGAAAATACGAACACAAAAAGTAGTTTTTTTCTTTTTTCCTCCAAAATTAATTAATATTATTTTAACTATTATTTTATTATTTTCCTTAGGAGGCCCATTTTAGACCCCAAAATTCCTTTAATGACTTACATCCAACCATGCAGGAACACATCCTATAACCTTGTTGGAAGGGCTCTGCACTTACATCCAACCATGCGGGAACACATCCTGCAACCTTGCTGGAAGGGCTCTGTACTTACATCCAACCATGCGGGAACACATCCTACAACCTTTCTAGAAGGGCTCTGCACTTACATCCAACCATGCAGGAACACATCCTCCAACATTGCTGGAAGGGCTCTACACTTACATCCAACCATGTGGGAACACATCTCGCAACCTTGCTGGAAAGGCTCTCAACCCCAGGTTGAGGGTTCATGGTAACTGACCAGGTGCCTCCATTCTCTAAGAGAATGGAATCAGCCCTTATATCTGATCATGTGGGAACACATCCCTCAATCACATTAGAATGGCCATGCACTCATATTTGATCATGTGGGAACACATCCCACAGTCATATCAGAATGGCCTTTAGTCCTAGACCGAGTATTCCTACTAACTGACCAGGCACCTCCATTCCAAGAATGGAAATAGCCCTTATATATGATCATGTAGGAACCAATCCTACAGTCACATCAGAATGGCTCAGCACTCATATATGACATGGAAGGAACCAATCCTGTCACCATGATAGAATGGGTCAGCCCTTACATCTAACCATGGAAGGAACCAATCCTCTCACCATGTCAAAATGGCTCACGGACTCATCACTTCCCCTTGGAAGGAACCTCGATCTGGAGAACACCAAGCTTCTCCCTGAATTACTCAAACTTCACTCTGGCTAATGGCTTCGTCAACACATCAGCTATCTATTCGTCTGTCGCAACATACTGGAGCTTCACTGCTCCCCTCTACACCATATCCCTGATATAGTGATACTTGATGTTGATATGCTTTGACTTGTCATGGAACATCGGGTTCTCTGACAACTTCACACAACTTTGGTTGTAACAATATATACAAGTAGCATCCAACTGGAGATTAAATGAATCATACACTAGCTTCCTTAGCCATACTACCTCACAACTAGCTAAACAAGATGCGGCATACTCTGCTTCAGCTATACTCAGTGCCACACAGGATTGCTTCCTGCTAGACCAAGAGATCACACCTGATCCCATACTGAAGCAACACCCTGAGGTGCTCTTCCTATCGATGACACTGCCTACCCAATCTGAATCAACATAACCCTCCAGGTTAATCTTCTGATTCACCTCATACTTGAGTCCATAATCAACTGTACCCCTCAGGTACCTCAGAATATGCTTTGCAGCAATCAAGTGAACATGTCTTGGATCTGTCAAGAATTGGCTCAAGGCGTTCACAGCAAAGAAAATTTCTGGTCTCGTGTTCATCAGGTACATCAAGGACCCAATCATCTGATGAAACATCATAGCATCAACCGATTCTAATGAAGAATTACTCAATAGCTTCAGGTTCGATGCCATAGGTGTGGTCATGGCCTTGCAGTCCATCATCCCAAATCTCTTTAGGTTCTCTACTGTATATTTCCCTTGTCCCAGGGAAATTCCATCTTCATTCTACCACACCTCCATGCCTAGAAAATAATGTATCATACCCAAGTACTTCACCTCGAACTCGGTAGCAAGCTTCCTCTTCATATCAGTAATCAACCCATCCATACCTGTTACAAGAAGATCATCTACATACAGTAGGAGCATCACTGGGTTTCCGTATTCAACCTTGTAGTAAAGGTTGGAATCTACATTACTCTTGGTAAAGCCCAAACTGGATAGAAATATGTCAATTCTATCGTACCATGTCCTGGGTGCCTGTTTCAAACCATACAGGGATTTCTTCAATCTACATACATGAGACTCCCTGTCATGTGTCTCAAAACCGAGTGGTTGTTTCACATATACTTCTTCTTCTACTACACCATTCAAGAAAGCAGTCTTGACATCCATCTGGTGTATCTCCCATTTCATCACTATAGCCAAAGAAAGTACTGATCTAATAGAAGTGTATCTGGCTACAGGTGCAAAAGATTCTTCATAGTCTATTCCTTTATTTTGGGAGAAACCATGAGCAACAAATCTTGCTTTATATTTTTCAACGCTACCATCTGTAGCATGCTTGATCTTATAGATCCATTTGGAACTTACAATTGACTTCCCTTCTGTTCTTGGGACAACATCCCAAACATCATTCTTCACGATCGATTGATACTCTTTGATCATAGAATTCTTCCATTCTTTCCGTTCTATCGTTTCTTCATAATTGGAAGGTTCTTTATCGATGAAATCACATAATAAAGCTACATATCTGAAGTAGGATCTGGTTCTCTTTCTTTCTCTGTGATTCTCTTCTGGAGCTCCATATCTTTCTACACCTTGGATAGCTTCTTGTACCCAAGTAGGTTTCCTCTTATGAGGATTATTCTCCTGAGGTGGATTTACATGTTCTTGTGGTTCTTCAAATTCTTGATCTTCTTCTTGAGTTTCTTCGTTCATGGTTGTATCATGAATTCTAGGTGCTTCTACTTCTTCAAGTTCTTCAGCAGGTCTCTTTCTGGATTTGTTATAAGCTGAGTCTTCATCAAATGTCACATCCCTATTGATGTCAATCTGATTGAATCCTAGGAAGTATATTCTATAATCCTTAGAGCTTTCAGAGTATCCCACAAATATACCATTCTTTCCTGAAGGGTCTAATTTTGTCCTCTTCTCTTTTGGAATGTTTATGTACACTGGACAGTTGAATATTCTGAGATGGCTGACTTTTGGTTTCTTTCTGAAAAAGACTTCTTTAGGTGTCTTGTTCTCGAGTACTATGTGTGGAGTACAGTTCTGTACATACACCATTGTTCTGGCAACTTCTGCCCAAAGATGCATAGGAAGATCTTGATCATGAAGCATTGCTCTTGCAGCTTCCATGATAGTTCTATTCTTCCTTTCTACAATCCCATTCTATTGTGGATTATATGGAGTGGAAAAATCCCTCTTAATCCCTAAGTCTATGCATATCTCTTTGAATTCATTTGATATGAATTCTCCACCATTATCTGATTGAAAACTCTTGATCTTCCTTTTTGTGTGGTTCTCGATCAAGACTTTGAATTCCTTGAACTTGCTGAATACTTCATCTTTGTTCTTCATGAAGTAAATCCATGTCTTCCTAGAAAAATCATCAATAAAGGAATCATAGTATACATACCCACTTAGTGAACTTCATGACACTGGACTGCATACATCGAAGTGGATGAATTCCAAGATTTCTTTTTCTTTTCTCTCGCTACTTGGAAATGTCTTCTTTGTGTTCTTTCCTTTCGCACATTCTTTGCAAACTTCATCATGTTTTTCTTGAATTTTTGGAAGACCTTCAACAAATTTTCTTGCAAGTGGTAGTGCTCTGTAATGCACATGTGCAAGCCTTCTATGCCATAGTTCATTTGGCTCTACTGTGTCATGGACCAAGGCTTGTTCTGGATGGCCCTTCAATTTGTATAGACCTCCTTCTTGTTCCCCAATCACTACTGAATCATTAATAGTATTTTGCTTTGGCCACATGATGACTTGGCCATCTATAAATGAAACCCTCATTCCTTTTTCATCTAATGCAGATATGGAGAGGTGGTTCTCCTTTATTCTTGGTACAAACAATACTTCCTTCATTGTCATAGACTTTCTAGCGTCTAGCTTAAAGGAGGATTCCCCAGTACCTTTTATTGGATACTCGTAGTCATCTCTGAGCTTCACCTTGTGAGGTGATTCATGTTTTGATAGTTTCACAAAGGATTCCTTCAATCCTATCATATGCTTGGAATCCCTGCTGTCTATAAGCCAATCATTTCTTCCATGAGTAATGTTTCCCGTGAGAGCGCAAATTAAAACATATTCTTCATCACTTGAAGAATCTTCACTTTCATATCCGGTTCTCTTTGTGGAAGGTTCATCATCCTCTACAGCATGAGCATGATGTCTTCTCTTGTTTCCCTTCTTATGGGAGTTAATCTTGTTTCTAGGATAATCTTTGGCAAAGTGTCCTCTTTCATCACATGTATAGCATCTTAATTTAGATAAGTCTTTTCTAACGTTATCTTTCTAGTGAAAGGTCTTACCTCTGGAATAATGAGAATTTCTTCTGCTTTTCTTGGAGTGAACTGTGAGAGCTTGATCTTCACTTCCCATCTTCTCTTCTCGAGCTGCTATTGGAGCTTCCTCTTGAAAGCATTCTTCCCATCATCTGCCGAACTTGACTAACTTCTTTTTGGCATAGATTCCTTGAATAAAGGAGTCCCATGATCTAGGGAGACCATTCAAGCTGGTAATTACAATCTCTACATTTTCCACTTCTTCATCTACTGCTTCCAGCTATTCCTTGATCTGAGATACCCTTGTAAAGTAAGACTGGATGATTTCTGCATTCTATGATCTTTACATTCTTCAGTTGGTTTCTCAGAGTCATCTTCCGGTTTATGTTCTTCCCTTCAAACAATTTGGTTATGGCATCAAACATAGATTTAGGTGTCTTTAGGGAGGAAGCCTATGGTATGAGGTGATCCTTGATTGAATCAGCAATAATCCTCTTTTCCATAACCAACTTCTTCTTGTGTAAGGCCTTACCCTCATCTCCCTCTGGAACTGGAACCTCGTCACTGATATAGGAGTCCAACTCATTTTCTTCCAGGACCAGGGAGATCCTATACTTCTAGGCTCGGAAGTTATTAGGTCCCTCAAGCTTTTCATCAGGATTGGTATGATGAGACATCTTAACTGAGAACCTCAAATGGAAATACAAAATATTTAGATCTTACTAGGTCAAGATGTCAGATCTCGATTTAGAGATGAAATTTTGTGGTCCTGGTTCAGGAGCAGATTAGGGTTTTTCTTTTTCAGAGTTTTGTCCAACCCAATGCTTTAATATTGATCTCTAAAATTCAATTTTGAGGAGGAGATCAATCCAGGCCCGGGATCATTGAAAATTTCCACTTCTATGGAAAACCCTAATTTCCAGTAGTAGTGTTGGGTCCAAAACTGAAAAACCTCAAAAATAGATTCTGCTTCGATAGAAAGATGCGCCCTAGGGAGGAGAGTCAATCAAACCTTCTTTTTCTGAAAATATATGGAGAGAAATCCACAAAGTAGGAAGCCCTATTTTCTGCAGCTGCATAGTGTGTTGTTCTCAGGTTAGCTCTGATACCATGCTATATTTTTAACATTAAGCTAGCAATATATTAGGATCTTTAACTAAGAGAATAACAAGTACAACAATCAAACACAAGAGACAATGAACACAATGTTTTTCCTCAGGGAAACCATAAATGGAGAAAACCTCGCAACTTCCTTGGAGATAGAATCAATAACAAAAGTAAAACCCCAAAACAATAAGATGATCTCCCAACAGCAGTAACCTATTTCTTCCTAGCCCTAGTGTCTTCTTCTTCCTCAGCTATGTGCTACAACTGAGTGTGAGTGAGTGTGTGATAAATAGGGAGGCTAGCTCTCTATTTATACTAATTCTCGACTTGACTAAACCCTACTAGGGTTAACTTCTCTAGGATATTCTAATAACCCTAGTGCCCCAAAACTACAGGGACTTTAACCCTTGATCAATATGAGGGTTACTCAGAATGACTTGACATGACTTGTTTACATTATAGAACCTCCCAATAGGAACATCGGGGAATGACATGACTCAAGTACATTACATACACATCTTGGAATAAAAATTGGGGTACAATACATAAGATATACAGGTGAATACATTCCAAAGTTACAATTACATCAACGTTTATGCATTCAAACCTCTCATGTAACTATATATTACAGCAGCGTATTACTTCATAAGTTTGGATATTGTACACTTACTCAATACAGATTAGTGTTATGATCCAATTTCAGTCTCCTTTGGTGTTAAGTTTGCATGTTTGAGTGTAATTGTTCTATCTCTTGGGTTCAATTTCCACATGGTATCAGAGCCTTTGTAGATCAATTTCTCTCCTTCCATATTTCTATTGCAGGTTTGACTTCTTGACTAGGATCATATTCTACTGACTGAAGGGCACTGCTTATGAGCTATGGACCAATCTCAAAATATCATATTGACTCCATTCAATTTCTTTCAGTGGAAAGCTGAGATGGAGATATTGTTGAGAGAGAAATGTCTCTACAGGGTGACTATGGCAACTGAGGCAGAGCCCAATGCAGCTACAAAGAAAATCAAATGGCACAATAGGATGGATGAGGCCTATGGTCTTTTGTGTTTGAGCATTTCAAGAGACCTCCTCTTCCATATTGATGGATTGACATCACCTAATGAAGTGTGGGAGAAGCTTATAGAGCTTTTTGGTAAGAGAGATGAGATGAGAGGACATCAAATCGAGAATGATTTGATCTCCTTGAGTCCCAGTAGCTTTGAATCCCCGCAACTCTATTTTTCCAAGTTTAAAGCCCTTGTTTTGCAGCTAAAATAGTGTGGGACCAAAAAGAAGGAAGAGAAACTAGTTTTGGCCATACTCTCTAATCTTATCCATGATTATTTAGTGTTTGTTTCGACCTTCCATGCCACCAAGATGACAGCTCGAGCCTAAAAGAGGCCTAAGCTTGTAGAGTTCATGGAATCCTTCATACAGGAACAAGATAAGTTGGTGATGATGAGCACCATCAAACCTTCCAAAGACCAAGTTTTGGTCACTGGAGATTCATGGGTGGATTCAAAAATCAAGAAAAAATATAAAATTCTACTTGAGCAAAAGAGAGACAAGAACAAGTCTCAAGAGGAGCCCCAAGGTTCCAAGAAGAACTCTTGGAAGAAGAAGAACAAAGGAGAAATGAGAAAGTGCACATACTACAGTAAGGGCTATCATCCTAAGAGCTCTTGTATGAAGACGCAACTTGATGGTATGACTCCTTTCGAAGCTTGGAGTGGGCACAAGCCATATGTGACCCATTTCAGGATTTTTGGCTCAAAGGCTTGGGATAGAATTCTAACTAAGAAGAGAAAGGCTTTGCAGCCCCAAAGCCAAGAGTGCCTATTTTTTGGGTATTCTGAAGATTTAGAAGGGTACAAGTTCACCAACTTGAGCATTAACAAATATTTCATTGAAAGAAGTGTTCAATTCCAAGAAGAGCCTTTAGCAACAGTTGAAGTTGGAGAGTCCTCTTCACCACCAGAACCATTGATTGTAAGTGAAGAGACTAATGAGTTTGTTGATTCTAATATGTCTCATAATGATGATTTGATTGCAGATCCTACTAGTCCTACAAGACCAAAATGGGCAGCAAAGACCATTCATGCAGCTGGGGAGCTAGTTGTAAATCCTAATGACACTAGGAGGACTATATCTCAATTTGAGAGTGCCCTTTGTGTGAAAGATCCTCTATTTGTTGATAATTGTTATTTGATGGTTGAATCATATCCATAGAAATATGAATATGCAGGACATGATCGAATATGGAGAACAACCATGAAATAAGAATTCAGCTCGCTCCAGAAGAACAACACTTGGGAACTGGTTGATCTTTCCCCAGGGAGGAAGCTAGTTCAATGTAAGTGGGTTTTCAAGACTAAGTTTGATTCTGATGGTTCACCTTTGAAATATAAAACAATATTGGTAGCCAAAGCCTACTCACAAGTACATGGTATTGACTACAATGAAACCTTTGCACCAGTGGCAAACATGGACTCCGTAAGGCTAGCTTTAGCCATTGCAACTTCAAAGCAGTAGGAGGTACATCACATGGATGTGAAGTGTGCTTTCCTAAATAGAGGTCTCACTAAATATATTTACATGCAGAAACATAAAGGGTTTGTTTCCAATCCATCTTCAGTGTGCAGGTTAAAGAAATCATTGCATAGGCTCAAGCAAGCCCCCGGGGCTTGGTATGCCAAGATTGATGGCTTTCTGCTATCATTGAGTTTTGTTCAATGCAAGTCTGATCCTAATGTCTATTTGAAGCTGATTCATGGTTCTTTGATGATTATTATCTTGTATGTGGATGACCTTCTGATTATAGGAAGTTCAAAGAAAGAGATTGCCTCCTTGAAGGATGCAATGAACCATGCATTTTCTATGACAGATTTGGGATTGTTGAGCCAATTCTTGGGTCTCGAAATTGCTCAATCCCAAAATGAAATCAAAGTACATCAATCCAAGTATTCCTTAGATTTTTTGAACAAGTTCAACATGAAATATTGCAAGCCAAGCAATACTCCCTTCCTTTCAAGAGTTAAGCTTGAAGAAGCAGGTTCTTCTCCTATGGTAAATAATACACTGTATAGGCAGTTGATTGGGTGTTTGATTTATCTTACACACACTTGACCTGAATTATATTATGTAGTTATTGTGGATTTGAAATACATGGATCAGCCTCATGAGATCAACTAGAGGGAAGCCAAAAGGATCATAAACTTTGTTCAAGGAACAAGAACTCATGGGATCTTCTATAAAGCAAAATCTGATCTTGATTTGATTGGGTTTACTGACAGTGATTGGGTAGGTGACAACACAGATCGAAAGTCTACATCAGGATATGTGTTCATGCTTGCAGAATGACCAATCAGCTGGTCAAGCAAGAAGCAAAGTGCCATAGCACTCTCATCTATAGAAGCAAAGTATAGAGGAGTTGTAAATGCAGCAACTCAATGTTTGTCGTTGCAGGGATTACTTCAAGAATGTGGCTTCGAAACAGAGTTTTCAACTATTATCTACTGTGATAATCAGAGCACTATTTGAATCTACAATGATCCAGTTCAAAGACAGTGAACCAAGGACATTGATATCCATATGCACTACGTCAGATAGCTTGTGCCTGATGGTACCATTCATCTACTCTTCTGTGCATCTTCAGAACAAGTAGCAGACATCTTCACCAAAGTTTTTTTGTGAGAAGACATTCAAAGATCTAAAATCACTGATGGGGATTTTTTATCATGCTGTGAAGCATGATTCATGACAAGATTTCCAAATTTTGTTTTTCTATCCATGTTTAAGTGAGGATTTTCCCATTGGGTTTTTGCATCTTTCCTTTGTTGTATGGACAAGTAGTATGTAAAGGGTGACTAAGCCTTGTTTCTAGGCCCTATAGTTTTCTAATATTTACTCATAAATTTAGGATTAAGGGGGGGGTGTTAGAATAATCAACCCATAGTTACCTACCTTAGACATTAATTTAATCATTTTTGTCTTATTACCTAATTTCCTAGATTCCACTCTATGCTAGTTTCCTTCTACATGTCTTAGACGTCAACACATGCTACAACTGAGTCATGGAGCACTTGGGAAACATCCTGGAAACCCATTTTAGCATGTCTACTTTATTCTAGATTCTCCAAAGTGCATATCTGCTTTTTCTATAAAGTTGCCTTGTTTTATTTCTTATTTAAGGAAAAGGAAAAGCTAGACCAGTTGTAACTACCTTGTTTTTTTCCCACATCATCCTCCCTCAGTTTCTCCAAATAAAATCATGTATGAGTTTTCTTTCCATCCCTCTTTATCTTTCCCACTTGACTTACCCAATTCATGAGCATCTACCTAGATTTGAAAACTGCTTTATACACCTATGAGGGATTTTACTAGTTTTGGTAAGCCTGCTTTTTGACTATTTTGAATGGTATCTTTATGCATTCGAATCTATAATGTAATTAGATATTAAAGCAGTCTATTACTTCATAAGGTTTTCTATTGTACACTTAATACATATTAGCGTTATGCTCCAATTTTAGTCTCCTTTGGTGTTAAGTTTGGATGTTTGATTAGCAATTTTGTGAGTGTAATTGTTCTATCTCTTGGGTTCAATTTCTACAGAAACATTTCATGAGAGAATGTGAAAGAGAGAAATAACTCATATATTGTAAATAAGATCTTGAGAGAAGTCTTCTAGATGTGTGTGGAGACCAAAATAATTCCAAATATTACTCATGCCAAATGAAGAGAGATTTTTTCGTTTTTCCCATATGGGTTTCCACGTTAAATCTATGTGTCTATGATAATCATGGTTCTCATAGTCCCCATAGGTATATCAGGTGAGAGATCACTTACATCGTAGTTATTACCAATGGAGTTACACTTTTTGGGGATGGTGCCTTGGGATTTTTTTAACAGGTAGGGAATACTGAACCTGGGTTAGTGGAAATGATGCCAACAAATGGTTATGCTATCGAGATATGTTTTGGTGCCTGATAAAACTAGAAATTCAATATTCGATGGATTACAAAGAGAGAGGATTTGCACAAGAAGAAATTAAAGGATCATTACTGAATCCTACACAATGGTTAGATATATATTTTTACTCGTATATTCATGAATTTTTCTTTAGTGAATTTCCCATTCTACTGCATGAATGGTTGGTGAAGCTAACAACTCACAGGAAAAAATTCAAGGTGGAGAGCCCATAGAGTGGAGTCCTCAGTTAACCCAATGGTTGGAAAGAGTCAGTAATCCTATCTCTAGGGATATTGAATTCTTGGTTGATATTATTTTGGAGGGATATATTACTGATATTGTAGTTGACACTATAAGATCATACAATAAGACATAAAGAGAGCTATCTCAAGAACCTCAAGCAAGCTACTTGAAATATATAAAACTATGGATAAATATGTTGGTATGTGAGAAAGAGATCTTGAAAATGGAATCCAATCAGTCAAACATCGTGCATGAATAACCTAGGTAATGTTAGAAGAAAGGATTGAACAATATGGACAAGAGTAATTTGAGATGTTCTTTTTCATTAACGAGAATGCACAAGAGGGTTGTCACCTAAGGAGTGGAAGAATATTTTGGTCAAGAAAGAGAAAAAGGATTGTGATGAGAAGAGGAAGCTGCAATGCGACTGAAAGAGCATAAGGTTTTATTTTTCCCAAAAGGTATCCTATTTGAAAAATCCTAGAATATTCGAGGAATATTTCATATTTTGGGCATAAATTTTGTCCTGTAACTCACAATTGCGCGTAATTTATATTGTTGGAAAGCTAATGAAATTTTGTACAAATTTACTATTTTGAGTTGTTTCTGATTCCTTACCGTTTTCTGTGGTGGGAGTTTTAGTAACAAAGAATCTTTTAAAATATGCTTTGTTACTAAAACACTCGCCCCAGACAAATGGTAAGGAATTAGGAAAAACAAAAAACATAAAAGATGTAGGTAATTTCAATACCTTTACAATGGTCCAAAGTTCATTTGATTCTGAGTTACAAGAAAGAGGTTATGCCTAAACTATGGAAGATTCTAGGAATCTTTTAACTTTTTGTTAACTAGGATACATTATAGAAGAGGGTAGAATACTATGAAGGGACTACGAGTTGTCATCATGTCTCAATGGAGAATATTGCGATGAAGAGGAAAAATATTTTCTTATATAAGAAGATGAAGAGGAAGTGTCGGATCCATACTGCGAGTACGACATACCCACAATATCATGTATATATCCAACATCCGAGGTAAGAACTAAAAGTGCATCGAAGTGTGGCTTTCCAAATCATAGTAACAATAATAGTTGAGATATTAGTCAAGGAGTTCCTACTGGTGGAATGTTTAATTCAAATTCAGTAATAACCCAAGTACATAGAATGTATTGGAGTGACATAAGGTTACCTATATTCAATGGGAATGGGTTGGAATACCCCGAGCAACATTGGTTGACGTGCAAAGCTATATGGATAGTATGACACATCCAGGATGAGGCTATAAAAAGAGCCCAGATGATCACAAACTTTAGAGGTCATGCTCGTGATTGGTAAATGAATTTTTTTGTGGTTCATATAAGAATTCCTAAAAATACATTAGATCAAATCCAGACTAGATTGATAGAATAATTCAAGAAACCTAAGTCCGAGTCACAATGTATCACATCAATAAAAAAAATCAAGAAATTGTTGACTAATTCTATTTGGAACTTCGACCAAATATTTAAGACTCTGATGGATAAGGTGAGTTTCCAAATGTCTAATGTTCACCATAAATAATGGTTTATTACTGCAATAATACCACATATAAGTGTTCCCTTTATGCAACAGAAGATTTTATCCCTAAGTGAAACTTTTGAGCTTGATATGAAATTGGAAGCTTCATCTGTTGGAGAAGTTGGTTCTAGAATGATGCAAATATAGTCACATCTTGCCAATCTAACATTGCAAATAAAAGATATCAAGAAAGGAAAATAAAATCAAGAAAAATCCTAGTGTACAATATGCAGAACTAAAAGCCATCATAAATATTCATGCCCACTTTCTTAAATTATCTTGCATCAAGAGCCCTGAACCTAATAAATTCACAAGGAATTCCCTGGTATGGAATCTTCCAGAAAAAGAGGTCTTTGATCAGAGGAATGTTTGTATCTACAAAAGATAGTAATTGCACCTACTATATTATATTGTAAATTGTGTCGATATGTGGGCCATGACGAGAAATAATGTCGAGCACACCATTTGTTGCAAGAGAAGATGGTCGACACATATTTAATGTAAAATAATGAACATATGCAAGATGAGCGAGCTCATGCAATTAGCGTCAACCAAGAATTGGTGGTGGTCATTTTAAAGGTCGAGGATGAGGAGGAGGATTTGGTAATGGAAGGGGACAAATTATTTGTTATAATTATGGACAACTAGGACATTTTTTTAGGTATTTTGCACTAATCCTACACCGACATGCTCATATTGTAAAGCATTGGACCACGGTGTCGAGGATTTCCCACAACTGATTGCTAAATGGAAGGCTAGAAACATGGGAAACAAAAACCAACCTCAAAATGCTAATCAAAATAATATGAATATTTTATCAATTCTCATGAACCTAATATTTTTGTTGTAAGAAGAGGAGGTGATACGTTTGGGGGAGATCAAGGAGCACGATGGGTAAATCTGAGAGTTCAACCGATGAAACAAAGAAAAGTGTCGTTTGATGTCCAGAAAGAAAAATTGGTATTATTTGATGCACAAAATGAGTTCATTAACAAGAATAAAGCATCATCATATACTATTGTTCCAATATTCGATAATGGATCCATCCTCGAAATGCCTCAAAGATTTGATCAATTATTCCAAAGAAAGACCACAAAGAAGGTAATAAAGTTGAATAATTTATTTTAGAGTTGTTTAGTTCTTATAGAAGATAAATATACATTGGAATAACTATCATCTCTAGTTGAGGAACCTCAACCATGTGTGAAACCAAAGAGAAACGTTAACCAAATTGGTAAAAGGCCTAAAACAGGTCACAAGACAAGAATGAATGCTCATATAGGTGACTATAATATGGATTTTATCATACTATACTTGGGGTTAGATGTTAATATTCTAACAAGACAAACATGGGAAAGCCTGGGAAAGCTAATATTGGTATGGTCTCTTGTTGAGCTACATTTATCCAATCAGTCAAAGGTATTCCCTATTGGTCAACTGATACATGTTCTTATAGAAGTGGAAGGAATTCATACCTAGGGATATTTTGAATTCATATATATTGTCAATGATACAAATCTGTATCCCATAGTTCTGGGGATCGACTAGGCTATTGACAAACAAAAAGACATCAATTTAAAAAATGTAATATTAACATTTTAATATACAACACTACAGGTGTTCACCCCAATTGATCCTTTAGAATCCTAGAGATATGTAGACAAAGTAAACAATGAAGGACAAGAAGGATATTTGGATAATAATTACAATATTTACTTTGTGATGGATGACTATTTCAACCGGATAGTTGATGGTAATCTAAGTTGACAAAGTATTAGCTCATGTTCATAAAACTCAAGAGAGGACCTGGAGAACTTACATAAATAACTAAATGAAGTATCAATGCTGAACTGTGTAAGAATCACAATATGTGCGATGGGTAGGTACTGAGGTATGTGATCTACCTACATATGAATGATTACCCAACTTAGACACATTCCTCATAGATATTGAAGAAAATGTATTAGAAACTCAATATTTGTTAGCACTGAATGTTGTATTGAAATCTACACCCACCAGATGGTGGCTTGCTCATAATAAATTGATTTCAAAATGCCCCCAATGTGGATGAATACTAGAAATAAGATTTGGTGAAAATATGTCCTACACTAGCCAAAAATATACATGATTGACAAATCATGTCAAATAAATTTCCGCAACAAGAATGGGTTCATGAGTTAATACATACTTTGGATATGATACCAAGAAATTGGTATACGTTGGTTGAGTTGCGATGAGAAACTATAGAGTGGGAAGAGATAGGTACCATTTTCACACATACTTTTAGATTTGTTGATGACATTATGATGATTAATGTTTCTCTCCAAGTTATCAGAACCAAGATATTTGAAGACATCCTTGTTTTAATGTCAAGTTTCCATCAAAGCAGTGTGACAATTCATAATTGGATGGAATGATATAACATAACTAGTGAGCCTGATGATGATGATGATCCATGTGATATACATATTCCTAAGTCTTTCGGTATTCAATTAGTGGATGGATGAGGATTATCAAATGAAAAATTTATAAAGCCCCTTAGAACAAATAAGATGAATATTGGTTCTCCAGAGAACCTAAAATTTTCCAATATCAGAGGCTATTGGGATGATGAGATAGTAGGGAGGATTACAGACTTATTGCATGAATTCTAGGACCTATTCCATACTAAGTTTTCTTAAATTAAGGGGATTATTGGTGGTATAGAAAAAATGAAGATTCCCTTGAAGCCGACGCAAAACCTGTCAATCAGGGACTGTATAGACTCAATTTGAGATATAAGGAGAAGCTCAAGATAGAATTATATATAATTCTAGAAACGGGAAATATATAACTTGTCGAAGAATCATAATGGATTATTCATATGGTGGTTCTTTTAGCACTATTTTTTACTCCTTGTGAGGTGGAGGAAAAGGAAAAATGGAGCTATCACATCCTAAAAATGCATAAAAAACACCATTCACAGATCGACTGAAAATTATGCTAAATGGGACAACACTTCTATGGAGGTGATCGGGAGGTGAACTAGATCATTGGATAGAATGGTTTTTGCAAATATCACATGCAAAGTCCAAATCACCTTTGTGTTTTCATGGAACAAGCTTAAACAACCGTAGTTTTCGAGGGCCAGGATCGACAAAGGACAGATCATTGGGTGAGCTTGATTTTGCCGATTCAAACTGTTTGCAAAGATCTTGGTCCCTAAATACGTGAAACTGGTTAAAAGGAGGTAAATATCAATGGTGTGGATTGAGCAATGTCTCCGTTGATGGGACAAGCGTGGGACAAACAACCTCAGGGACTCGTAAAATATGACCTCCCTTTACATGTGGATGATAAAGATCGAAGTTGTTAAGATCGAATGGCTGGAAATGTTTTCGCCCAGTAAAATTTGCAGGAAGGTCAGTATGTGATGAAAAATATGGTCTCGCATACGATCGACTCATTTCGAAGGGATCCCGTCGACGGGATATTCTCAGACAAGTGCACAATAGGCCTAAGTGATAGCTAATCGAACACCCCAATGCCATTGAAAAATGTATGTAGACAAGAGTTGGATCCACGGAAGAAACCACCCTCCTGAAACCCAAAAGTTTGTTGTATTGAACGTGTGAAAAATGGGAAAGAATCCTAATAATTGAAACCAAAAGGAGGATATGGTTTCCACACAAAGAAGGGAGATGCAACAAACGAGAAATATTCTAACTCCATCGTCGGGAAGGGAAAAGGGGTGAGGAACATCATGTCCATGTGCCATGATCTAAATGGGCAGTGATGTGAGCTAATGCCAGAGGTGTCTTCTGTAGCCAATGTTGTAGCATCGCAGCAGAAACAATGACATGAATAGATTTTCATCAGGAAGACTGAATCCTAAATCCATTTGCTAGCACGTGATGTCATCATGATACTCGATGGCTAAGTCTATGAAGGTGTTGACGGGGTCCCCGTTGTGTCTATTTTTATAGCTCTTTATAAATACCATGTTTCACAACTAGTAAGATATGAACATTGGGTGAATGTGGAGGAGGAACTAAGGTGGTCTAATGTTAGTCTGCTGAGGATTTTGAGATTTTTCAAAGATGGTATGCAATGGTCATCTAGTTTGAAATTTTTTTCTATCAAGGTGTGCTATTGGTTGGCAAGCATAGCCCCACATCATTGTGTTTCATTGGTTTTTATGCCGAAAAGGATCCATCCATCTAGGTAGGGACATTGATTATATTAGAGAAGCCTTTCGATGTCAACAAGGTCATGAAAAGTACATTCATCTCATTAGACGGACCTCCTAAGGATGGTGAATGCATTACTGTCATAATAGAAGAACACACCACCATGAAGGCTGTTCCTAGAATTTCCTGTCCAATGGGCATCCCTCTAAATCCTCGAGACAGGGTTGCAGTCTCCATAATCCCGGCATGTGGTGACCATTTCTAGTGGTGACCCATTGGAGTAAATGCTCGTACGAGAGGAGAGGAAGTCCAAAGTATTCATCACCACCTTTGTGAATTCCACTTTCCAACTTTATCTGGGGTGGTGATGAGGTTGGGAGTGTGCCGCGCCATGCGAATTGCAGAAGGATTACCCTCCTATGAGGAGGGAAGCACACAAATGACGGGCCTCTGCAAAGACCTTTCACTGTCAGAAGCAGTGCATCTCTTCTTCAAGTCCCCTGGGATAACATTGTTACCAGGAGATGGGAGGATAAGACAGAGAGATGAACACAAAAAGAACACAAACTTTCTTGTTAGTTGTGAGTGCATGCAAAAATGTGTCTTTGAGCACATAATGAACACAAACAACCCAGAAAGAGAAGGACACATTGCATACCCAACAGGAAGGTAAATGGTTCGATCCAAGTCAGCAACAGGCCACCAAGGGATGTCCTAAGATATCGTTTTCAAGACAAATGAGCCCAAGGCTAGAGACATTGTGCTATCATTAAGGCTAGCATGCAGGATTGCTCCACAATGTTTTGATTTATGTATGTAAACTGTGGCGAATATGCCATGTTCTAATGTGTTAATTTTGTGATCATGATTGTAAATGACTTCTTTCCCTGTTTCAAGGTTATCCTCAGGGGCTTGAAGAACTATGAAAATACTCCCCGCCGAGGGAGAAAACTTGTTGGTTTTGGTAGGAACCTGAGAGATTTTTGGTCCTTATGTAAATTGACCCATTTTTAATACAAGAAACAGAGCTAGACTCCGACCTTTGGATATTAGAATTCTTGTGTATTTCCTATTTGTAGTCTATGCTTTTCTTCCCTTATGTGTATGTGCCTCCTATTTCCTCTTTGCATTATTTTTTCTTCACGTCCTCAACTTAGTGTATAATGGCTCAGAATTCATGTTCCCATGTTCTGGTTGTTGTTTCGGATGCCCAAAAGACATTTCTTCCAAAGTTGGTGTAGAATTCATCCTTGTGGTGCTCTATATCAATGGGTTATCATCATTCCTCATTTATCACTAGAACCTGACATATTGAATGTGACCGAAGTTCTATCTTTCTCTTGCGGACATTATCTACGTAGACTGCTCTTCATTTCTTGATATTTGTGACTCCATCACCGAATATATCTCACCTCATTTCCACCTTCAACCTCTGAAATTCATCTCGTGACAATATAATCTAACCTTGTAATGTATTTGTGAGAGATCCCTCTCTGGAATCGGAGAAGCCAACTCCCTTTCTTAAAGAGGTTCTTTTGTTATCTCGGGGTCTGCCATCCTGCAACCTTCGGTGTGATTCTGAGTGATAACAAACTGGCGCCATTGCCGGGGATGAAATTGAAGATCATTCCTGGGAAGAACGACAAATATTCAAAGAAATATAAGGTTTTTGTGGGCAAACAGAGATTCCTACATGTGAAAAAGGTTACATCATTTTCCTTGGAGACTCCATGTTAAAGTTTTTAGAATATGAATCCACTGGGGAGATCGATCGCTGAAAATACTGACATGGGGAGGAGGGTTCAAATCCTCCTGAAACTATGGACGATAGTGCCATAGACTAGATTGTCGATAGTGAACGGAAGTCAAACACCCAGAAGAAAATGAATATTTCACCCGGTGGTTTCCAAAAATCCATGTTTCTAATACTACGATAGCTCCATTGATTTTGTGATACTAAAATTCAAGTTTCCAAAGGGCGTTGCAGGCTCTGCAGCATGCGTGGATTCACTATAAAGGCATAGGTAGGCTTGAGGAAAAGACAAGATACTTAAGATTCAGTTTTCTCTAGAACGTCTTGGATTTTGTTGTAAATATTTCTTTCTATTTTCCTAAGTTTGTTAGAATAATATATCATGGCTTATTTCAACCCAAGTAAAATTATGAGTCCATTCTTGTATATCCTTCCCTACAAATGGAGAGTATGTCTCCATCCTGTACATCTGATTTTAGTCAACCTCTGTGTTGGAGAAAATATTAAACAAATTATAACATAATTCCAATGATTTAATTGTCAACCCGGAGAGAGCGTAAACTTGTGAGGTATAAACAAAATATATGTAGGGGCAGAGTGTTGCTGAACTTAATCTATAACTGAAATTGAATCTAAGTTATGAAAAAATGAAATTAGATGGAAATAAATCTAATTGCAGAAAACATAAAATTACATAAATAAACTTGATAAAGAAAGACTGAAATTGCATGAAATAAACTGGTATAAAGAAATTGAAATTAACTTGTGAGCTCACAGTAAATCTATACTAACAATTCATAAGCAAAACATAACAACTCATAAGAAAGAAAGTGCTGAAAATCTATATTAACATGGAAGAGTACAAGATTTGCATCAAAGAATAATCTCCATTACAATCAGAAATCCATTCTATGACTAACTCTAAACTATTCTCTACTTCCAAACCACTAGAGAGATCTCTAACAAAAATCAGGAGAGATCACTCCTATTTATACATGAATTCAAGATAACTGATCATAATTACATATCCACTAGTCTCTCAACTTATCCCTCAAAATCCTCAACAAGTTTACGACTCATCCCTTCAAATCCTCAACAAATCTACAACTCATCCCTAAAACTTCTTCAACAAATATTGGATGAGATATTCTCTCCACATTTCCATGATCGTTTCCTTAAAATTAGCTCACATCTAGAATATGAAATTCGAATATGAGGCTAGGTGGTCACTTTTGATCTTGTTAAAGTCTTCAAATACACTTGTAAACATCATCAAACTCATCCAACTTTAAAGTATAATGAAAATATGTTATTTTTTCAATAGTTGACCATAAATTCACTCAAAATACTCAAAAATAAATGAATTGAAAAATAATAATTATAAACCCATATTTATTATGAAAGTGGTGAATATTAATGGTTTTATGGAAGGATAAGATAGGAATAAAGTGACAAATTTGTTTTAGGAAAGATGAATAAAATGTGGTCTTTTTGTGGCTCAACATTCCCCCCAACTTGACTAGTTGCATGTCCTCACGCAACTATGCATTGATTTTCTTTTTAACTTTTTGGCTTTGTAGCTGGGCTTCATATGATGATGGTATGTAACCGTAAATCATTCCAATATTTGAAATGCATGAGTGGCAGCAATTTTCCTTATGGTTGGTTCTTGTGTGACAACCATAAGTATAACAAATGTTGGTTCTTATGTTAACAACATTTGTTCGTTATATTTCTTTTTTATATTTTTTCTTCTTGCTGCAATACAGAAGATTTTTGCATTAGAAATGATGAACCATCAATGTATATTAGAAAGCCCTTTATTCATATTATGAATCATGCCAAGATATATAGCATAGTTTGGGAAAGACATGTTGATTAAGGGTAAATGAGATGATGAATATGTAAAATGGTAATGAATAGTCCCCCCCACAACTTAAAATGTATTAGGTTTATGAAAAGGAGAAAGAAAATGTAGTGAGGGAATTTTCCAAATTCATTCATTTTATAGCATTTAAGGAATTACATGGCTAAATATTAGAAAACAACATACCTCCACTTACCCAAAAATTTGATGAACTATACAATAGGAATGTCGCTGATGCTGCTACTGAATCATAGAATGTGAAGTGAAGGAATTGAACTGCCGCTTGGTTTGATGAAGTAAAAGATGAGAGCTGAAAGTAGAACTATGGTACTCTGATATGGCTAAAGTATGGTGGTGTAAAACTATTGATGATGGTCATGAAAAATATATAGTCTTCACCTGCTACAAACACGATGGTAAAAATTTTACCATGCAAATAAATGTGTCAATGCTGAACATGGAAAGAATTCATTGGATTACTGACCATTGATGAATGTTGTTAACCAATGAGAGACAATCTCACCGTCGATGTCAATGAGTGCCAAGGTACCTAAGTACATTGTGCAAAGTGCAAATAAATGAGCCGATGTCGATCCACTTGCAAGATCTAACGATTAAGGGACATTGATGTGTTCCTATGATTGTCACCGAGAGAACTTGCCATGAAGGCATGCAAGTCTCAAGGTACTAACAATGAACTCTAGTCTCTATCCCAGATAAGGTGCTGTAGTTGATGGGGCAAGACTTGTCTAAAGGTGGGCCTTAAGGAATCACACATCAGTCAACACGAACTGTACATGAGTGGTAGGACTATAGATAAAAGATCTCATGGTCAAACAATTTTTATGGCAGGGATAACAAAGCAATTTAACCATGGAAAGGAAGCTAAGTGGTTTTATTCAGAAGGCAAAAGATAAATTGAAAATGAAGAAAATGTGTGCGACTCAGAAAGATAGACATGTGGGAAGTCATGATATATAAGGTAGTGAAACAGTAGACTCTAACATGGATGGTGGAATAACATGGTATAATTGGTCTTTGAAAGACTTCTTTGTGGCAGCAAAATGTCATGACACACACAAGGGAAAACTCAATGCATGCGAGCTTTCAATGGAACATTTTTTGAAAATTTTCTGTGAGGTTAAAAATTATTTTTGCATGCAATTTGTTTAATCTATAAAAAGGTAAGAATTTCCCTGCAACAAAATCATGAGAGCATTGAAAATACATGAAATTATGTGCTTAATCAAAAGTTAAAATAAATAAAATGCTTGTATACCTAAAAGTAGCAACCCTTCTTGTCAAAGTTTCTAAGTGACTTGCGACAACAAGCTAGTGGAATAATCATAAAATTGAGAAGATTCTAAGTTAGTTAATAATTTATAATTTTATGATTTGTTTATTACCTAATCTTTTTATTTATTTATATATTTTTAGTTTTTAATTTAATTTTATTATTATTATTTCTAAAGTTTTTTTTTAAATATATATATTAATTTGATTTATTTACAAAAACAAATTTTTATGGGCTTTTATGTATATAGATATGAATATGTGTCTTTATGTAATGATTGTGCAATAGGAAGAGAGATGGTCGAACCCTCTAAAAGTAGGATAACTTAATGATCTAAAATTAACTTTATTGTGAGTTTAGTAGCTTGAAACAACCACTACCTCCCCCAAGCGGAAGATGTGCTAGGTCCCACTGTGCAAAAATAAAAATCAAGAGGAAGGTGTAGCTGTGAGAGTAGCTCCCTAAAGAGGAATATTAACTTTATAGCATTATTGTATGTTTGACCTAAAATTTTTGCTTTTGTGTATTTTAATTATTGTTATTTATAGACATATTAATTATCTAAAAATTAAAATAAATTATGCTAATCTATAAATATTAAAAACAAATTATGCTAATCCCATACAAAAAGTGAGATAGAGATGTATTAAAATTTATTTATTTATTTAGTTTTTAAATTTTTATAAGTTTTTATATATATAAATATAAAATTTTAAATTTTATAAATTGTTTAATATTTTTCTACTTGTATAATGAAACAAAATAAAATAAAATAAAACAAAGTATTTATTTTTTATAATCAAACAAAATAAAATAAAACAAAGTATTTTTTAATATTTGTTTAGTATTTTTTTTATTTATTATTTTTGTTTATTAACTTAATATTATATATTTTTAAAATTTTATTTATTTAAAAAACAAAAAATGTTTTTTTATTTATTTTAAAATTTGCTTAGTTTATATATTAAGTCCAATTTTTTGGAATGTTTGTGGTTTGTTTTTTGAATATATATATTTTAATTTTTATTACTTTTATTCTTTTTATTATTCTATTTAAAATTTTATATGACACACTACTAAAATACAAATAATATGTATATTTATTTAATTGATACAAGGCATCGAAGATAGATTTATATGTTTATTATGGAAATTTTTCCATAATGTTTAACTTTTAATAATAGAACATTTATCTCTATCATTTATCATGGTTTTTGGTAATATTTATTCTCGGATTAGGTATACTCACCATGAAAGTATCCTATGATAAAGGTTCTAACAAATAATTTTGGCTTATAAATGAGTTAGAAGTAGAGTTCAAATCTCAAAATAAAGCTCTTGCTCTTATAACCTAAGCATGAGAGATAGACTCCAAACAAAAGCAATAATAAAACTCCAGCCCATTTTTGACTAAAACATTAGAGTTCATACTTGAATAGGACGTCTCATACCCTAATTCCTCATACTCAGCTTTCAACATATATTAGATCAATTAATTTAACAATTGATTAGAACTCTTGTTTTAAAAGAAACACTCTTTTAAACAAATCCAGTTCCTTAGATGACGTTTACTATTCTTATTATTAGGAAGCATCTATTATTTGGAGGTTGGCATCTAGCACATATAGTATTTCAGGGTTTTAGATAAATTCTTTTTCATACTTTTATTGGCAAACTCTTATTTTAAGTGTGGGCGGGCTTATTTAAGGCACTTACCTCTCGCCCAGAAAGACTGTTTTGCTTTTTATTAATTCTCATGATCCTTGGATTAGAGTTTTGCATGTTTTTCAAATCTGGTAGTCGACTTTCAACCATTACTCTTTTAAACAAATCCATTTACAGAGCTCATGTTGACTGTGCATGAAGGGTACATAACTACTGAAGAGCAGAAAAAAACTATTGAGATAGTCTGCAACTTCATTCAGATGAATCTGCCTTCAACTGCTATACAAGCTCTTCTCCAGCTATGTGCAAGGCTAACAAGGGTGCATTCCATAGCATTGCGTTTCCTTGATAGAGGTGGATTGGTTGCTTTGCTGAACTTGCCCACTAGTTGGTTATTTTCAGGGTTTGACAGTGTTGCATCGACTATTGTTCGTCATATTCTTGAGGATACTCATACGCTTCAGGCAGCTATCGAGTCAGAAATTCGACACAATCTTGTAGCAGCTTTAAATCGAAATATAAGTGGAAGGGTGAGTCCTTGTACTTTTCTCTCAAACTTAGCTCGTATTATCTTTAGAGATCCTGTTGTTTTTATGCTTGCTGCACAAGCAGTTTGTCACGTTTAAAAGGCCTTAACGTAATTTTGTCAAGAGATCGGGAGATGCATAGATCTCATAAATGATGTTCTTGCAACACACTCACCTTCAATATCTCAACAAAAGTGTCAAAAACACTAATTGACGTTGGAATGATTCAGGCCTTGTCATGTACACTTGAGAATCTACTTTTAGATAATCTTGAGTGTGTTAAAATTGCAAATGGCATTGTGAAGTCCTTGGAGTCCATAACTATGGAACAGGTACAAGGCCATGAAGATGCTCAACACAAAAGTAGCAATCTTGGAGTTTCTGGCTCCAATGTGCATCAACACCAGAATAAAAGAGAGAATGAGGAAACACCATCAGCAAACACAATTGCTCATTCTCATCAGAATGAAGCAGAGTCTGACCAAACGGAATCTTCCCATGATGCAATGACGTCTGTCCAAACTGTTGCAAATTTGATGATGGAGTCTAAAGAGGATTTACGGCGCCAAAATCTGTCTAATATTGGATAAAATATTCAGATTTACGGCCAATTTCAATCTAGCAAAGTTGGGTTTTTGTGAGCTCATCAGGTAAAATATTCAGAAGCTTAATGGCATATTTACGGCGCCAAAATGTTGGTGTGGTTGGGAGTTTTAGCATTGAATGTTGGTAGCATATTTAGTGTATCATTTTTTTCTTCTTTATAAGATGTTTTTAGGGGCAAGAGCTATCTATTGAGCTGCAAATCATTTAATGTGGCTACAGCAAGCTTGATGGTCGTTGCATCTTGAGCTGCTCCAAATCCAAGGGTCATCAAACCTGATGCAGCAACATTGAATGCTCTGCAGCTCCATGGATAGCTCTTGCCGTTTTTAAGAAACCCCTCTTAAACACGATTCTGGATATTGCATCTATAAAATACATTTTCTTTCTCTGTTAGTGTACATGAATTTGAGGGTTTTGTATTTTTATTATGAGTATGGTTGCATTAAG